>LGAG01000799.1:79476-98580 GCA_001278395.1 Lerema accius
GTAATTTTTAGTCACTTTTAGATTGGTCTCCGGTCGTGAATGTGAAAGTATACGCTAATTGATTTATTAATGTTTGCTATTGAAGCGGCCTGGATCTCATAGGTAGGTACAGATTTGTCATGAATTGACTAACTTTGCAACATACCGCAATATATTTCTGTTTCTCGTATTTCCTCTACATTTACAATTAGGAATTTGTTTTGTTCAATAACCATTTCATTGGTTGTTTGAAATTGTTATATGCGATGAAGTATTATGATTACTTAGTAGATAACGTAATATTTCCACTGCAGCTGGCAACAAACCTTAGTTGGACGTAATTGTTTCTACTTATATGGACGTTACAAAGCAGCGTATTTGATAACGCGGCGCGGGTGCGGGCGCGGTCGCGGGGCGCACGCTCCGGCCGCGGCGCACGACGCCCTTTACGACGTTCGTTTTCGCTTTAATTTCACTTTTACGGCATATTTTACTGCGTCGAACGGATCATATACGACCATATTGTTTTTATTCCTGAGATTTACGTCCCACCCACAGAGAGTAAAACTTTCGATACACTCCCCTTTCTCTCTCTCTAATAACGTAATAAAAACTTCTCAAATTACGTTAAGTTTTTATATTTTTATGGCTGCCAATCTCCCGGTATCTCTATTTTATGCTCCGTTACGTTCATTGCTATAATATTCAGATACAGACTTACACACTATGATAATAGTTCATTAGGATTATGTGTGATGCCATGATTTATAGTATGTATTAATAAAATAATATCGTACATCATTAAATATTTAATGACACGAGTTATTTATCGTCGGCCACGTGAACGTGACGTAAAGATCTCGATAGCGGTCGATGGCGCGTGATACTGCGATCGGCGATAAGGGATCGTGCGCATACGTCACATGTTCCGAGAGCCGAGGACCGGGGCGACGGCGACGTAGACAGGAGGAGCGCTCGCTAGTGCTGCAGTCTCGCTATATAACTGTCGCCATGTTCTATAAGAAACGGTGTTTTCAAACGCAATGTAGCCTTGTTGTTAAATCCAAGGAAATCAATGGGAGATGAAGGGATGCGTTCTGCTGCTACAACAGTTTGTCACAAAGTGGGCAATAACGCCCTCTAGTGGACACTGGGAAAATCCTCTTGGCTTTTAATTACAAACAAAGATTATTGAATAGATACCTGTCATACTCGTGTGGCGTCAGCCTCAGTTGTAACTCGACCAGAGAGTGTAGAGTGTACAACGAGACGGTCGGAGGCGCGGCGGCTCGTGTTATTAGCGTTATTGAATATCGATATCGGCATCGATACTGCGGCCTGAAATAGATATACGAAACGTAATATCCATTACTGACACTGTTGTTTAGTGGAAGCCATTCAATATTGAAAATGAGACCTACAATCGTCCAACTAATCGTATCCACGCAGTATCCGTCCGCTGGGTTGCTATATCCTATACGCGGTTTATCAGTCCAATTTAATTACAGTAATGCGAATTAATTTATCGTTCTCATGTAAAGGATATATTTCCACAACGCGCGGCCTCGTCAAACGTCGTTGATGACATTTTGGTTCATACTCATGGAAATTTTCGTGTCGACTTTCGCTATCATCAGTATCGTGTCACATCGTAAGCGAGAAACTAACCAACGAACGTAATGGTAATAAGCATATTCTAGCTTACGCCAATCCGTACTCGAGTAGCGTGGTGGAGCATGCGCTAGGTTTACTCCGTTACGAGTAAAGACTTACGCAGCAGAGGCCCGTTAATGAGTTTAGGTCATTATTCTACATGTAGAAAAAAATGCATTGTAAGTATCAACGAAATTAAATCAATTTCAAATTTTACTTCAAAATGCGTTTTTTAAGATTTTAATTTCCATGGCTATGTTGTGATCCACTTAAAAAAAAATGTGTATTATTTGGATATTATTATTTTAAATTGAAATTCAGCCGATCCCCACATTGGTATCAAAATAAATAACGCATAGGCTAGTAGTAAGCATGTATTCATATTGACTATACTCATCGCATATCGCCATATGTGAGACTAATTGTTATGCGTGTTCTGTTGAGTTGCAATATACCGATAACGTCCCCCCACCACCCACACCCCCCCGGATCCCCCGGTCCATCTACTTATTCAAATATTAGTCCTGGTGCTGGATGACTGCTGCGGATACTATGAACGATGCCCCATGATAAACATGTTTGTGTCGTTTATACGGAATATTTTCTGAGCCAATGATTCAGCCGCTTTTGTATAGAGAAAATATATTTTTTTTGTTTCACGAGATTACCGATCCGCTGATTCCTAATAAATCCTATTCAGAATTTAAACAGTTAAGTAACAATGTAAGTCTAAAAAGTAAATAATAATTAAATTAAGTACATTCAGGTAAATGTGAACTCTCTACTCTACCGTGATTATAATATTTCTTCCCCGTAACAATTCCCACCTTTACATAAATGAAAGATTTTTGATCTAAATTAAACCTAAATTCTTGTAAGCCTGTAATATCGACCATTCATTAGTCCCCCTTGGATACACGGCACAGTTCTAATCAGGATTCGTGGCCCCCGTCATCATCGATAAGAGCACGGAACATCGCTGCAGGAACCAATTGCACTAAATAATGAGTAATTGACGTATCCGCGATCCGCTCGACGGCCGCTATTACTGCAATAGACGGCTATCACCGAGGCTAGTCACTCGCTCACCGTCATCAGACTAAATACAAAAATACGCTGATATAAACTTATATCCAGGTGATAGAATTCGTTCTCCATTAGGCAAGTACCTACTCAAGGTAATATCAGAAGAGTAATCGACTTACCGTCGCGGCAGTAGATTCATAATGACTGACCCCCACACACTTACTACCGCCCTAAAACTTCATGAGCTCACTCACACAAATGACACAACTAGCTAGGACACTAATGTGAACCCCGCTGGTTCCTTGATAGTTTACCGTGTCATAATTGAGTATTTTGTCACATCAATAGAATCAAGGCGCACTGGCCTTCGCTTTCTAACATATTCATCTCATTTTCATGGAAAAATAGCGTGCCGTTGCGATATGTTGAGAGAGTCGTGTTGATCGTGCGGAGTCGTCGGGTCGGTGCCAAGTGGGCGAGCGGGCCGCGCGGTCGCCGCTCGTCGTACGTGCATATTGAATAACTCTCGACCGCAACATAATGAACCGATTAGAGCCGATTCACACGGAGCTCCGTGACACCTCAGTGTCGGATTCGGCCGATTTCGTAAATCACTCTTTATTGCTCGCCATGCGACACAGATATTTACGACTGAATCTGCATAAAACGCACATAAAATCTGGAGTAATGGGGGTCACATCATCCCATAAGCAATTTTAAACAGGATGGCTCTGCAGTTAGTGGGTCACTGAAGCTCGGTGACCCTCGTCGCTGAATCGGTATTGTCCGCCATAAATATTTATTTAATGGAATATTCATACGTGCTTACCTATATTATGATGACCTTAGGCTACGATCCGATGACAGAACAAGTGTCGTTAAGTTTCGCTACGGAATAATGTAACCATTTACATATATTTTAAGGTCCCTCCTTTCTAACATGCGGACGAAATAGGTACGATAAATTAAAGTATAAATTAAATGCTTACAGATCTTATAGTCAGATTTTCTGTTATGTTTACTATCTACATTCTACTATAGGTAATATCGATAAGGATGTACGGCTGTTCCTTCAATGAACACAGAGGTCGAGAGAGAACCATAGAGCCGGCAGCTCCGAGCGGTGATCGATGGAGACGTATCGGTCCACTTACTCTCGCTGCCTCGCCAGCCGCCAGCCACTGGTCGGGACCAGCTCGCGGAAATAGATTGAGTTGTACTACTTTTATTGTAATATTAATTTTTTTGTGCGACCGTCGATGCGCCACAAAATATTCAACCAATCTTTACTTAATACGAAACTTTTATACGACGATATAGAAACGACTAGACTTCTTCTAAATAAGAGTGCTTTAAAACAGCCACGTGGCATAAGAAAAATATATTTCCGTATAGAATGGTTGTGAACGCTTATATTGTAGAATTACCTTAAAAGCGGCGGCGATCATGAAACATTTGAGAAATTCCGAGACAAGTGTTTCGTGTAGGAAGTGATCGGGCAGCTGCCGCCCGCCAGCTCTTATAAAACATGGAGGAAGTCGCTCGAATCACTGTTCTCGATCAGAAAGCACTTTCCAAACTACAGGCGGCTATGATCGATGGCGGCCGGTGACAGTCTCGTTATCGCATCGATCAACTTGCAATATTATATTTACGTTATCTAAATATGGAAAATTGCGCGATAATTAACATAATTGCATTCTTCCCTGAGAATGTCAGATCAACAAATATAATCAAGTTGCAGCAGAAAAAACTATATTTTTGTTTACATTTTTGGTTAAATGGGTACTTTAATAAACGTGTACATGAGTATTTGTCGCCCGGAGGCATTACATTCCAGAATCCGAGTGATGTTATCCGATAATCCCCACTGTCTGGAGTTAAACGTTCGAGCAATGTGCCATAGTATTCATCTAAAGCAAGCCTGCTCAAAGTAACTGAACCCGTTATGACGAGCTATGCTCGGTATTCCATTTCGTACCGAATTCTTATAGATAAAATTAGTAAACGAACAACGCCGCCATTGTTTCCAGTCAGTCGGCTGAAGTAGCGATGCGTGCCGTAAGCAATGAGCAGGTACTCGATGGGACGAAGTTCTTTACGACAGAATGACGATCTAACATAACATAACTTAAAACGACGCAGGGAAGATTACCTACGATTATGAACAGGATAAGTTTCCACGAATTCTGTAAACTCTGAGAACCTCCACGATCTATGTGAGCTCGCATGGCAGCGGGATGGTCCCTCATTATATTCCACCAGCCCCCCTTCCCCGCTCCCCGGCGACGTCATAAAACATTCCGATTCACGTACGTTCCTAACTATTAGCATAAATACTGCAGATCGTTTCAACATACGCCCATTTTACTACATCTTAGCGGTCGCACCGGCGACGAACGAGCGGTTTGACAATTACATGTATTGTGCACGCCAGTTATTATTGGTTAATATATTGACTTCAGTCGGCACTGATTTCTATAGAATTTTATTTGTAATGGGAGCACCAACTGGAACTTTAGCATTAGATATAGTAATGTTCTCTATATCCCCTGTTATACCTTCTTCAGTGAAATACTTATTCAGTGACATAACTTTTTGGTGTAAATACTTCTCCACGATCGTTCATTGCTCTCCGACTGGCGGTGCCGTGCCGGTGCGACAGCCGCTCGAAACCATTCACAGTTTAACGCCAAATGGAGGGCTGTCACGATAAAATGCTTGCAGATGACGTAATCAGCGCGGTGAAACCCCCGACCAGCACCCGAAAACGGCGCGATAGCTTTTGGCAAGCCGCGTGCATTTGACGGTTATAACATCCCACCGTTATGGTATTACTTCTATGCGCCAAAACCAATTGTGTTTTGATAGTTTTTTTGGGCCTGCAGGGCTTTTCAGACGATTGCGAATGCGATTTACGGAATGTTATGACGTTTTGTGAAAATGAAAGAATTATTCATCTTCTATAACGGTTTTACAGGTATCAGGTTGATACTAAATAATTAAATTATCGATTAAGGAAGTACTCGTAACTACCTGCTTAACCTACAAAATAACAGTTACTTTCTACTATTATTATCTACTGACAGTGTTTCTTTCCGCTATTAATAATCACAATACGATAGTGTGCAGTCACTAAATGATATTAACTCCTAAACAGTATCTATTTATTCTACATGCGATTGAATTAGATCGATTAGAAAAGTTCTTCGGCTAGGGCGGCGGGTCGCCGGCAGGATGTTTGCTATTCTAAATGGCTCCGTCGCCTTATCAGCTGTACGCAGCGCCGCTCCGAAGCCTGCCACACCGCCGCGCCGCGTCTGCCAGCAATTCCAGAGATCGTTAACGCAGCGCATTCGACGCAATAAAAATGTATCGAGCGCCGCAGCCACCAAATTTAGAAAGTCCCCAACGAAATGTCAGCGGCGTGGAGCGGTGGAGCGGCGGAGCTGGCGGTGAATTTTTAAAAGGATCGTTTGCATCTACCGGCGCTCGTTCGACTGGAATTCTAATGCACGAGGGCACCGACATTCCTACACCTATCGCCACTTCGCCAATTCTCGTTTTGGAAGTCGATGCGGGAGATGTGTACGAACTACTTAAACCTACCGTTGAATAATACATACACTATGGCGTACCGAAGTATGCGTACATAGTCCTCTGTGCATAACATTTTTAATTTACATATTAAAAAAGAGGAGGTTTGAGAAACTATAGAATGTTCGGTGGCTGACTGGACTTTGTAATTGCCTAATTTGACTTTATAAATGACTTTCAGCCAACTTTGTTACGCAATTTTTCGCAAACGTAAGGGCTGTCTCATTTATTTAAATGTAAGCCGACAAACGAGAAAACAGCTGCACGTTGCTATGTCAGAACAAATAAAAACACGTCTCAGACGACAGAAACATGAAAAGCTGCACCGACGTGTCTCGTCTACTCCGACGACCTGAAAAGAAAAACTTTAGATCTGCTTCTTGCCGATTCGCCGTTTCTCCGCCTGAACCGAGAGATATTAAATTGTTTTCTCGATAAGGGACCGCGAATAAGTACCTACACATACGACAGAATATCCTTTAGGTATATTGATGGATCAACCCACACTGCGCACAGCCTCACCACCGCTCGCTGGGTGGTCCGACCAGTAACCAACGAGCAACGATCACACGCGATACCGACTGCTGAATGTAATCAATACTCTGATCCCTGAGCCGACCGAATCCTTCATATCGACATCGTATCAGTATTTTTCCGTCGTGACGCGATACCATTTCACTTTGACGCCACAACGCCAATGTGTGTGTGTGTAGGAAGCCAATCTTGCGTACCTACATACGAGATACGTATTAACATCGGATCGGTGGAGTTTTGATGGATCGAACTTTTTATGCGGCTTAAATTGTGGAAAAGTTATTAAGAGATTATGATAATAGACATCATGTTTTATTTGCTGGAATAAGGTACACAAACAAATGCGAAGAGACATTACAAAGTAAATTTATTATATATTAAAAAAAAAACTGTGGAAGAAGGCTGGTGAGTTCGATCTTATGGGTGGTCTACGGTGGTACATACAATACATCACAATCACCGAGGCCCACATACATTTTGTCACGTAGATAAAGGTCTGTCTCGGGCGGGTGGCGGCTCGTCGATCGTGAGCCAAACCAGAAACTAATTGCTTTGCATAGGGGTTCCGTGCGGTATTATACGTATAGTACCTTACCTACGATAGGAGTTAGGAGCTATTCTTTGTTTAGCTGCCGTACTAGATGGACCTCGACTCGACCTCGTTGCATCACTACTTGTAATTTAATTTGAGGGGAGCCTTTTATGGACTTGAAAATATAATTTATTGATCATGTTGTTGTCACTTTTTTAAAGACTTTAAAGGACAGAGTACAGGTAATGTTTGCGCTTGGCGTATCTTATGGGTACCTAATAAACCTCGTTCCAAAAAAAGCAAATTCTACTGACGTGACAAATACTCCACTAAAACTTGTATAATCCTATAACAAAAGGTAGCGGGTGACAAGTAGGTCCCGCAGGGCCGGCGGCGCCGCGGCGGCGTGGTGTCGGGCGGTGCTGGTCGAAGGTCGTCCCAGCTGTCCTAATCTCCCCGCGGGGCTCCATCACTTCAGTAAACATCCCGAGTCCCGGCCGAGCGACACATTACGTATTCCGCCGCACGCCGCCGCCCCCGAGCGCCGCAGATATCGGCCTCCCGTCCGCATTCATTACAAACATGTACATTCGTTAGGGACAATGCAGTTCATTAAGACGGTTAACTTAATACAAACCGCTAACTACCGACGTCTTTACAATATAAATATATCAGAGAGTATCACAGTATAGAACATGGTATCGATTCGTAACTTATGTTTATCCGTATAATTTATGTCCATGATATGGGCTCCTAAAGTTAGATACAAACTTTAAATTCTATCGTATGTGAACTTCATTCAACGAAGGGAATTTTTATCAGCATCGGGAAGACTGAGAACAAACAAGACCGTCCATCTCCGTCCCATCGAGTGGTGATACATCTGTGACCGGCGACCGACTGCACACAGCAGGGCGATTTATACATGTCCACGAGTCGTAGAAGCCATTCAACTTAAGTGCGCTTCGCGACCGTTTGCCAAATTAGAATGGTAAAAATAACGTACAAAGTACCTACAAACCTAAGGTTTTCAGCTAGCAAATTATTTTCGGTACGAAATGCGACCGCGGGTTGACCGAGGCCGACCGCCGTCAATCTAACGAGCATCCCGTCCGGCTGTCATTGTGCGCCGTGTGAAGTGCGTTTTTGTTCCGAGCCCGATGTTCAATACGCACGCCGTATCCCCGCGCACGCATACATCAATGCATAGCAGGATATTGGCATGCACGTATCCATAAATTCAATGAATGCATAACAGAGTTCGCTCGGGGCTAGGATGGTCGGTCGATCTCGCTATACAGGATATTCCCGATCTCCTGGCAATAACACGGCATGTGTGTATCGTGTAATATTCCCGCAAGGATTGAAGAAAGAGTAATTCTGTAAATGTCGCTACTTAAAAAATATTGTATATATTTCTTATTTGAACCAAATTTAGCATTCCAGTCCATTAGATAGGAGAAGGTCTAAGAAAGTAGGAAAGAGATACCATGCAATCATGAAAATGCGCGTAACTTCATAGATAGCAACCTTGACCACATAATATGTGTCAGGGCCGGCGGCGCGCGGCGGACCACTGGACGGCTCGCGGCTCCTATTAATACCGTGGACATCCGCGGCGGTCCTTCGACCCTCGCCCCGCACCACACCGACTGTTGCCAACAATTTAACTTCCAGCTTCCATTTACATTTTAAATTATACAAAACCTCTATTCGATTACAGTAGTCTGCACGTGGTTGTATAATATGTACGATTGTCTTTAATCCGGATGGGAAAACATCGCTAGATATTTAATATCTGAAACTCTTAAGGGTTTTCAACAGAACTTTCGTCGTGTTTATACTCACGAGGCACATTATATTAACTACGCTCTGATGTAGAGTTTGTGAAGTGCGGGCTTGTATAATGTAGCATTAGAAGCTTGGCTCTACATGAGATCTGATAAGTTTGTGTGTTCTTGTCTTGGGTACTTGTTTTTTTGGTATATATGCATGTAGTATACTTGTAGGTACATATATATTTTTGTGTGTACATAGATTAGACATTTCTGCAGGATTGCAACCTAGACCCCTGAATTAGGCTATCTCCGGTAGAGGAGTTATAGATTATACTGTGAAACATGTTATTCTATACATGTTAGTCGTCGTTTCCTTGAAAATTACTCTAATATGACAGAAATGAAAAAGTTTAAAACGTCAACGAGGTACTAACGAGCGTACCGTCCTGAATGTAAAGTGTACGTTAGCAAGAGCCGAGTTCAAATATTCACATTCGGCTAAACATATCGCAGTCTTTAAACACGAAAGCAGTTCTAATGAAAGGTTTCCGCTAGATTAGTTCCTACATAAATACGAAACCCGAAACTTGCCTCAAAGACTCAATACCCCAAATGGCTCTTTAGAAATTCAAAGCAGATAGCATTGAAGCCGCCGAGAGCGAGCCGAGGTTCGTTCCTCGTCCCTCGCACACACGGCGGGACCCCGACGAGGCTATTTAGTTACCGACTCCCACTTCAAGGTAACAATTAAGTACTAAATCTTAGTACGTATCATTAGAACGACGCTGCACAATGCCGACGAAGCGGGCAACGTACATTACGGAGTTTCGTTCTTTAGCGAACAATAGTTCCAAATGAAACATTCGATGTATACAAATATTACGAGAAGTATTGTCGTCCTGCCCACGGTTTTACTCCATGGTACAGAGGTCTCTGTAGGAGGTCTGTCCGACGTCGAAGTTAACTCTTTATTCCGTTCGAAGAGCCATGTTTAACGACTTTCACAGAATGTTTTAATTCGTGCTGACTAAGTATTGTAATTATGTATCCGTACGGAACTTTATAGCGCAGTATTCGTATTTTATGAACTTGTAGCCGCGGACCGAGACATTTCTACAGAAAACATCGTTCTTTGAAGCCATCCATCCGTCACTAGCGGATGTGTTTCACACGCGGCGTGTAGCGATTTGAGAGTCGTTTATTCGAATTTACTTTTCACATTTACTTTATCAATTTTAAAATATGAAGAAATACGAGTACCTTTAAGATCAAACGTTTTAGGATATGTATACAATTTCACCCCAAGTATATTTTGTTCTTTAAACATCTGATTATAACGAATGACGCATGTTTTTGGTGCAAATCGTTGCAATCCGTACCGGAGCAAATGTTAGGATCAGACATATCGGCTCTCACAGTAAGAGAAAATAAAGGCCGTAACAGTTTATGACGTTGGCCAGTTACTGAGAATATTACAGGCCAAATCTTGATGTGCACTTTCGTATGTCATCAAACCAAGGGATGATAAAATTCCGTTACGTACATTATTAACATCGCTCGTAGCTATCACCGCACGGTGAGACAAGTGAACATAAATATCGCATTATACTTACTTGACAATATCTTTTGTTAAGTGACAAACAATGAACGTCAAGTGCTCGCTGCTCGGCTCGTCGACATAATGGGCTTCCGAGCCGATGTGTTGTGACGATGTCATTCCGTGGCAGCGGGGGGAGGGAAGGGTTCCCAAACCTACCGTTTTGATTGAACATTAGGGTTGTCGCATCATCAACTTAAATAACTCTTGCGGAAGTTTTGACTGATCTGCCGATATTGAACACCTAAATGTTTTTTCAGCACAGGTCATTTATATGAATTTTCGATTACTCACCTGCGTGCGATACCTTTTTGATTTTCATATGTGAAATATTCAGTTGTAACAAATCAACTATATTGCCAAGATTTTAATGTAACATTAAAAAAATCTACAATAAAAAAGCGATCATATTTGCGTCAGCCCTATTGTGACCCCTTTTAACAGGAATATTTTGTTGGGAATCTATTGATGCATCGCGCGCGGACGTGACGTGTTACTATACTATGCTATAACACGACTGTCGTTCCGTCGGAGACAGACCAGCGGAGGAGCAGCCACACCCACCACGTGATAGAGTATCGGTCGGACCACTCCGATCAACGATAGGTACTTGATAATTTGGTCTTTTGGAGCACCATTGAAATAGAAGGGTGACAGGAAAAAGTGTTTTTTGTACTCACTCAGAATTACCTTTCTATTAACATATATCTACGATACTACAGTAATCTCGTCTCTTGCCGCTGATCAATCAACCAACGAGTGCAAAGCGCAACTAATTAATCTCGTAGAAGTGGAATTTTTTGTGCACTTAGCCTCAGCAGCACACCACTACCCGGTCCACCCTTCCTAAATACATAATTTATATGAATCGACAGTTAAATATGTCCATAGTCGCGTCTATCCTCATAATATTAATAATCAATGAGTTTAATTCGACAACCGGGCTATCGCACAAGGTCGTTTAAGATAACTATCGACCTCGAGTAGACGATCCGAACGTAAGAAATCACAGCTTTAATTAAAATTAATCGCGTTTCAGGGACACCTCCGTTTAATTTAGATAGGTATTAGTCGAAATGTTAATGGTATCTAACATTTAGCGTTAAATTAATTGGTAGTTAAGTAAGTGCTACATATACGTAAACTTCGAATGCATGAATTGCAACTAACTTGTGGAATTAAGACTACATTTGTGAAATACAAATACAAGTAGTTTCAAGTTCGTACTCTTGCTAAAGTGGATGTGGACGTTTACGTGATGTGAAGTATTTTTCTCGAGCGTCCATCTATTATCGTGTTACCTATTGTTAGTGTTGTTAGGTAAGTATTATACTATGATCTGAGAAATTCTAGTTCCCACGACTTACCTATTAAGGATAGAATAAAGTCAATTAATTGATTTATTACCATTATAAGTAACGGGTAGGACTTTTCTCACGTAATATCAATGTAATTAATTAAAAGACGATTCTATGAAATTATCTGACTGAAGTTTCATTTAGGTTAAAATTGACGTTTTAAGAGAACGGTGCTGTGAACCACTGCCTCGATAGGTTTTTATGTTTAACCGATTCTAGGTATGTACGAGGACTGTTTGTGTAACAAAGTAAAAACGTTGTATACAGTTTTTACGGCGTCATGTGTCTCCGCCATTCGTTTTTAGTGTCGAGCGCAGCGCCCCCGGTGGCCGCGCCGGCGAACACTGAACACTCACGTCCTGGACCCTGCGGATGTGCGGTATTAGTGCCGCCGTGCCCGTGTTATTACGCATAACAAGCTATTGTGTACCGACCACCCGCCGACACTCCGAATACAACCTTGATCCCTCCACCCACGGCCCTTTTTCGATCGCAAGTCGAACCACGACGAATCGTCTGCGGTTCGGCCGCCCAAACATTTAAAACTGAACTAGACATGCAAGGAAATTATGGCGTATAGCTTCGGTCGGAAGAGTCGCTGTGTAATTGAGGCTCGGCACGCCAGGAACGTCCCGGTCCGTTAATAATAAATCGGGAGAGCCGTTCGGGAAGTTGCGCCAAATTGTAGGTGCTCGAGTTCAACGTTCGACTGCAAGTTTTCAACGGCCTCGTTTGCCCGCGCCGCCGCCAGCGGGAATTTACTATCGTCGACTTCGATACGACTCCAATGCTTGATCTGAATCCGCTCACATTTTGGCAGGTACATGTTACTAACTAGGTATACTTGACTTTGGACCGTAAAATTTATCGTACCAAGTGCTGAAAACTTACCTGCAATAATGAAACTAAACAAGTTGCAAAAGTCATGGTGACTCTATTTAGAGTACCAGAGAGAGAGAGTAGAGTACTAATTTATAATCTCTGCATCGTCCATCGAATACTTGTATTTTGTATTGCACGTTAGATAACTTGATGCTCTCATATCAGGAGTAAACGCCATCAACTAAATTAAATTATAAATCGTAAGCTATAAAGAGATTATCCTGACTGGTTCTGAAGACTTTTACATAGCGGATTATTATGCGGCCGTTCTACTGGAACCGGCGGCGGCTCCCAGATATTACTTCTGTAAAAACCAACTCGAGCAGACACGATAACGATCAATGGAACTTCGCTATTTTTAAAGTCTTACAGTACTTCGTAAGTACCTACTGTCAGCGATCAAACTTTTAATCTGCCTGCAGACTTAAATCATTACTATTCAGTATTCACCGATGAAAATCAAGACTGATTGTCATTGCATCTGCGACGAATGTTGCTTCAATAAATGTCCAAGTTCTCATGTTATCCGACCGCTGTCCGACGTGTGGAAAGTAACGTACAATCACTTAACATTTCGGCCATCGTTAACGTTGTTTTTTATTCTACGAGCGTTATCAACGTTAGAAAGTTCATTGGGTAGGTGGTAATGGCAATAGCTTGCAGAACACACCAACACTACCCGCCGTACGTATGTGATCGACGCGGCTGACGGCTGACGGCTGATGGCGTGTGTAGTGGTATGTGGGTGCGCTCACCGCTCGGTGCGGATCACTGAACGATGAAGAGGGATGGGCGTCCGGTGCCGGCTATCAATTGATCTCAACAACGCCAACACTGTCCTTTAGGCGCAAATTACACAGCACTCGCTCGGAACCGGCGCGGTCGAGAGCTGAAATCATTGCGACTACGACAGTAATACATACTAGCTAAAATACATCCACGTTGATATACACGACATGATCCACACGTCGACATCATGTCACCGAGCCCGAAACAATTGTTATTTATTATAATCACATCCACACGACAATAACTCTGACTGAGCGTTGATTTATTACTCATTTTATAACAACAGCGATGCTGAAACAGCTGGATGAATTTACATGCGTGCTATTCAACATTGTCATTCGAGTCGTGCCTTTAAATTGCTGAGAAAATAGCAACCGTTAATTTTATTATACTCCACAATGCGACAATCGGGTAATCTACATGCGCATGTGAATTCGAGCCCATTGTGTCAGCTACTCGGTAGGGGAAGCGGTCGTCCTGGTCGCTCGATACGTGGAGTGTTGTGCGCTCATTAATTAGCTGCTAACAAAGTAGTAACCGGTGCCATCGGTGTCGGTCCATCGGCGGCGAGACTGTCGCTGGCAGCGCTCGGCTCCGCGGTATGTGGTCAGTTTTTGTCCCGCAGCTCGTCGGCCGGCGCCCGGTGCCCTGTAAGGCGCGGCCGCGACCACGGCCCTCGGCTTCCGTCCACCTGCCCTTCTCAGAATGCTAAGTGCTCTAACTCGAGATATTACAAAGTTGCTCCGAGCTAGGACCCGATGAATCTTTATGAGCGGGGAGTGGCCGCTGGAGACTTCGACTCGTCATCGTTTATGTACTTAGTTGTTCATTTGTATTCAGAGCTTCGACGCATTGTTCTTTAACGTTAGTTGGTTCAGTCGGATTAACTATAATCCGTCCGCTTAAGTTTGTATCTGGGAAAGAATTAGATACCTACATCCAATCATCGTCGCATATTTCTTTCGAATATATAATTTGGGCCTGATTGCTGATGGTGATTATATTAATATGATGGTAATATGTGCCTAAACTTAGTTCACATGAGGTATCTTGCGCGTTACTATTTTCAGAGATTACGACGGCCGTGTATGTGTACCTTGACTCGTTATAAAAGCTTGCCCTTCCTATCCCTAACATACACAATCTGTAGTCCAATCGCCGTCCGTGAAGCGGTTGTTTTATCAACAACGGACAATAATAGCGGCCGCAGCGCGCCAGCCGCCGCACTGCCCGAGATAACATCTCCAACTTACCTCGCGGTACTACGCCGCACACTGAACACTGTACACCCTCTCAACCCTTCGGTTTGACGTGTGGATGGTAGATAATACAGATCCCTCTGGGCAGGATGCGCCGTAGAAACCACACCTATTATTTCGCCAGTATCTTCTAGATTTACGTATTGTGTCGGAAATGTACACGGAATTATTCATACTAATATTATCATGTAACATTCACCGCTTCGCAACTGTTAATTAATTAACGCGTGTCTGTTACTTGCAATTGCAATGCAATCTTTTAATAAGTTCGCAATTTTATCAAATATTTAATAAGCACATCCTTCTCTAATTAGGTAATCGTATATCTCAAATGTAACAACAGTTCTAGCGTCACAGTGTCTGCATTGCGGTGCTATCTAGTTATATTTAAAATGGTTAGTGTAATATTGTGTGTCATAACTATGCAAGGAGGGTACAGCAGTAACATGCGCCGCGCCGCAGCCGCGAGCCACGCGGCGGTTATCACACAAAAATGTAGGAATCTCGCGTCATGGTAGCCGCTTTATCTACAGGAATGTCTTTGTTGTAGCGTGCAGCGGAGCGGTGGAGCGGCTGCGGCGGTGGCGACGACGAGGAATCTCTATATAACGAGTATTATGTAACTTCTGATATTACATTAACATAATTATATTTCGGATAGATAAATATTGGTCATAGGCTATGCACTCATAGCACAACTTAATGATCTTTCTTAGCAATTATTTCGAAGCCAACATTCTAAAAGAGAGGGTGAAGTTTGGCTACGTAAGTACGTAAGCAAAACATCCTTAGAGTTCGTTTTCCCATGATGACTTCATTCCCCAAAGTAAAAATAATTTCCTAATACGTGAGTTGTACAATGTAAGTTGCCATAAAAATGGTGCAGCGATGTGATAATATCATCAGACAGACAGAACAGACATAACATGTTTACGTGTTAGATAACAAACAATGTTTCCAGACATTAAATGTTTTATGACGGCGGCCGTCAGCTTCTGATATAATTGTAGCGGGCACGGAGCGTGTGTTGTCGCATGTGGCGGCATGTGGCCGCATGAGGCCACATGTGGCGTGTGGCACGGAGCATGCGAAACGAGCTCCCAGCAACGCTGTGAAAATAAACAGATTGTCATAATGATAGTTCCAGTCAAGTTGACATGACAGCTCAGTTTGGATATTATTACAATGTGCAACTGATACACCGACAACCCTGCGAGTTAATACGAGTACCAAAAATTATTTTAAAATATGTAAAACTCAAACAATATTTGTTAGGGATTTGGGGGAGCAGTAAAAAAATGATATAACCTACTACTATTAGGTACCTACCTACTAGATTATCGAGGTGATCTGCTGTAGAGCATGTCAAATATTTATATTCATATATACTACCTAAATAAGTTAGTATCTTGCACTCAGCATGGAAAAATGAAACGTCTATGGTGTTTATCCCGTGGCTATACTGACCACTCCAGTCTTAGTTATATTCCGCTTCACTATTCCTTAGATACAAGTCTCCTCATAGTGAAATCGCATGCGACGTAAACACAATATTGTTGACGACATTCGCTCGCATTGCATGTACCTAACATCGTCAGTCGTTATTACTGCTATCAGCGAATATAATCTATAACAAGTTGACATTCCCGTGATTCGTGATAATCATGCATGTTTTACATTACAAAAAAAAAGCAACATAAATATTCTATTTTATTCACCAAACCTGATTAAAATATAAGTTCATAAAATAATTAAATGATTATTGCTAAGCTGCAATTTCTTCCAGACAATTTAAATAGGCAAATATTATACTACAAGATTAAGACTTACTACCTGGGATGCATAGATTAGAGAAATATGTCCTAAACAATCATTTAAAAAATTGATTAGTTTTTACTGAAAGTGATCAAAAAATGTTTTTTCTCGTTAAAATCGCACAGGTCTTGCTTAATTATATTTTGCCTTTAACCATTTCAAAAAGACATTCATCATTGGCAAGATGTTACGTTAATACAATATTTGTAATACCCACTGCATACTATTCGTAATACTGTAACCCCTGTGAAGATAATGGGCCTATTCGCAACCACGTTCCTTAGAAATATTCATGCAAGAGAACTCCACTAGGTGGTCCAACTTATTTATGACACGAGTATTGTCAAATTTCTCGCGTACATTTCGCCCACTGAAGGTGAGCGATGGCTTTAACGAGATCCCCCGCTGTTCTGCGAGAC
This sequence comes from Lerema accius, assembly GCA_001278395.1. Classification (NCBI taxonomy): domain Eukaryota; kingdom Metazoa; phylum Arthropoda; class Insecta; order Lepidoptera; family Hesperiidae; genus Lerema; species Lerema accius. The sequence continues at coordinate 96,695 of LGAG01000799.1, forward strand.
GACAGATCTTCGGCTCGACGTGGCTCGTTGTGGCTCGTTGCGGCTCGGCCCGGCTCGGCTCGGCTCGGCTTGGCACCTAAACACGTAGAGCCGTAAGCTTGAGATATGACGGGCATTTACTAACGGAGTGGGATAAGTCCGCTTCCATTGAGAACCACGCAGAAAGGACAATCTCTTATCATAATCTAATCAGGGTATATTGCCTCATTTATTCGGTTTCATTAACGTAATACCTTAGAACTTACTTACTTGATTGGACTTGAATACTTATTAATATGCGTAGCTTTTATACATATAATATAACACGATAAATTCGTCGGTTCCTCTTTACACAAAACAAACGACCCTACCAATAATTTCGATCGATACGAATGAATGGCCAGTAATTCACTAACACATATTGATTACCAAATTGCATCCGTGTGAACCCGGGACCGCGCACAATAGGAGCAGGATGCGGCATATCCTCTGTACTACAGTACAACACGTCGGGCCGGGCCGGGCGTCGGGGCAGGCCCGCTGCCGGGGACGACGCCGGCACCGGGACCGCGACCTGCTCAATGAAATAAACAGCATAATTGGCATGGGGTGGAGCGTGGAACGTGCAGCGTCGACAATTGTAGCGGGAATATACCACACACGGCTCACTGGTTGAAGCCTGTACTCAGTGAAACGGTACAAATTACATGCGACAGTCTTTTAAGTGATTACACATAATTACGAGGGAAATATACATCATAGATCTACAGCAAATCAGAACTGGAACTTGTAAATTAATATTTGTGTTGGACAAGTAATCATCAAAACTTATCGCTGTTTACCCGCCCGACAAAACTTGTTGATTACTAATAGAAGGGGCGAGTGCCGGTTACGTCATGAAACGTTAAATGAGAAATAGAATTAAGCACACTGTCGCCGTTGACAGCCTAATAGTACCTATAGCTATCTTACTTGCCTATTAGTAACATCGTAATGTTTCGTGTAGGAAGTACGATGGTTCTATACAAGATGGTATTGTTGATCGAAGGGTGCTGGCGATAAATCGTGGTGTCGCGAGCAACAGGGGCTAATGATGAAAAACTCACCTTTTTGTTCCCGCCGCCGCCGACCTCGTCCGGGACCTACTAAATCGTCCATCGACCACTTTTTATTCTGAACAAGCAAAAACTTGTATCGATCGAGAGCCCCACGAAAAAATGAGTCGAAGGTAATGAGGTAATGGCGGAGACAAAAAGGCGTCGGGAAGTTTATCCGCGCGACCGACCGTGAGCGCCAGCACGCCATCTGCCGGGGATTCCGGCCCCGGATTAATGCCTCGATCTCAACCTAAGACCGCGATCTCGAGAGTCTGATGCTTACTGGCCACAATGTGGCAAGCCTTCGAGTCAATCAGCTCAGCATAATGATAGTATAGTGTTTAAAGCACATAGCAGTGTTTCGTGCGCTAGACCAACGTCGACCAACGCAAACAAACTTCTTCTTTACAAAGAAATGATTAAGACTGATAAATTTATAGCTCGGCGGCGACTATTATAAAGCCAGTTCCTTGTAGTTCGGCTCGTCATACCACCAGCCGAGCGTGTTGTCGCGGGTTCAGTCCCCGGCTAGGACAGGCTGCATGCGACTGATGAATGCGTGCAGCTCGCCATCTGACATCGGCCATGCGTCGTGTATGTCGTGCCGCCCACTATTACGGAAGTAATCAGTTCTACATGGTATCTCTTTCTCTTCATGCAGACAAATAAGCAGGTCTTTAAGAAGGAGTTAATGTTTCGTGAGGTAAATTGTAAATTTAAAGACACGGTTGTCTTCCGTGGTATTTGATATACGATGTGCGTAACGTTTTTTTATGATTTTAAGATAGCAATCGAGCTGACAGTGCCACC
>LGAG01000799.1:131048-144262 GCA_001278395.1 Lerema accius
AAGGTCTGCCGACAAACGTTATAATTTGCTATTAACGTTATGTTTCTTCTTACTGCGCTTTTTTGTTGCGAAGATGTTCCGAGTCTATATATTTCTTGGTCTGTGTTCAACCTACTCGTATATAAGTTTCTTAAAGGATGTAGCACAGAAGCCCACTTACCAAAGATGCTTATAAATTCATTCCTCGGAGAGACTATAACGAGGAAGTGGTAAAAGGTTGTATGTACGGGTTTGGAGCTATAAAAAAGCCGACCGGGTTCAGTTACTCGCATATAAAAAACGTAACGATGACAAAGTACCTAAATTATTCAGCACCGAAAGATCGCTGCGCAAAAGTGTGGTCGCATGGTAGGATTGCCACACGACTGACATTGTTGGCGATAGATTCTTCCACCAGACACTTGATAGGACATGATAAGTAGTCAATAACGTCCAAAAACATAAATACCGACTACAAGACGAGGGGATCTGCTTTTTTAAACTAGATATAAAATGTTACTCTGTGCCACCTAATGATAATTCACTCACTAGCCAAGTGTCGAAAGGGCTACTTATGAATAAAATAATAGAATTCACGGTAAGCTAAGATAGTGTGGAGATAAAAAACAGAACTGTATTGGTTGCTGCTTATTTATTAAAATTATTAAAACATGTAACGAGAGCGATAGAAGTCGGAGGTTGTCGCCAGATGTCACCAGCGCGGCGCCAGCATCACTCATCACACGGCAACAACAGAATTACAATTCGATAGTTTTCATAACAACACGTAGGTACCTACGCTGAATTTTACATAGGATCGAATTCATTTGTAGACTTTCATGAGTCCAGCGGTCGTCAGCTGCATTATTGAACAGCTGTTTAGAATCGAGCGCCTCCACGTCGATGAAGGACCATCTGCGTGCCTACATCGCCTTCGGCTGCGTCATCGTCCATATTAGCAATATGACTGGTAAATGTAATAATATTCATGTAATCCATTGCTTAAAGGATTACAAGACATACTCGTACCTAACACATTTATTCTTAGGTACTCTTTTAAACATTCAAAATCAGTTTTCGAAAGACACAAGTAACGAATGACTTATATCTGTGATTGTTGTTTTAGTTTGAATGTTAATTTTAAGAACTGTCTCGATTGTAAAATGTGTGTAGTTCCGAAGTGCCTTTGATGTCGGTAGACATAGATGAGCACTACGCCTCATTTCGCCCACGGCTCGCTCTATCCCGAAATTTCTATAGCAAAGTCCTTCCAGCTACTTATTCATCGTTATTACAAGCATTCCTAATTTATTCAGGCTTCAGAACCGCTCTGCGGAAAAAATCGATTATAACTCATTATGTCGAACAATAGACTAAGAACTCTTCAATATCAAAGGCTGGCAGATGTCAACGTCAACAGCCTCGGAACTGGACCTCCTGCTTGACGTGTCTATGTATGAAATGCTTGTTAGTGTGCGTTTTGATATTTAAGATGATTATGAGATGAGTTATGACGACAGAACGGCTCAGTATAATAATGATTCACTAACAGTTACCTCAACAAGCGATCCTATTCGTGTCTGATCACAGAGCTCTGAGCGAGCTCCCAAATTATCGTAATACAGTGTAATTCAATGTTAATTACCAGTAATCAAAGACAGCAGGCAGCGGTGTTATGGCAACATGCCCGCCGCTCGGCTATGGTAATTTGTTCTAATTAAACTAACCGTGTTGTGCTCCAGTCGACACACATTGGCCGCCGGATTGTAGTTACCATAACTTACGTCGTGTATTGTTATAGCCGTTTATCAGTAAAATATGCAAGTTACTCAGTAGATCTTCGTATTTTCGCTAAGACATCCTCTAAGGGATTAGAAATATTTTTAACGTGATATTATTATCAAACGAAATTAAGAATATTTGCAGATAGGTCACCTTTGGTACAAAAAAGAAATCGATTCATCCGTTAGAGAGCTACGGTGCCACAGACAGACAGACATACACGTCAAAATTATAACATTCTCATTACAACAAAGTTCTGAGTTTACTGTTTCTAGCAAATACGTACGAGTATGTTATGTATTTATCTAACAAACACCAGAGTTTTAATTCACAGAAAAGTTTAAATTCTTAATCCGCCGGATCACCGGAAACACATCCTTTAACATAGATTTGTAACGCTAGATACAGTTCCGTTATCACCGGGAAATCTGGTCGACGATAAAAATTGTCTATTTAAGACTCGAGTGAGTACAACGATAAAATTATTACGGCGGATGTAGTCGTGGCGGGCTGCAGCACGCTCGGTAGGTAACGTTTTTAATGTGGTCTTGGTCAAGCCCGGCTGAAATAAAGTAATCAATACTCTGGTAAATGACTTAACTTTAACTGAAGATCACCGGAAACAAAATTATAATCGAGGTCTATCATTTGAAGTCTTAGGTTCCCGAAATGACCCAATGATCGCGACCATTAAAAAAGATAACAAGGATTTTTCTTCTATACATAAAATTATGTATATTTTTACATACATATTCGTATTTTTATGATGTTAAACAGCAGACGAATTCTCAATAATGTGGCTTAAAAATAACACTGTAAAAGTAGTTACCATTACCAGCAACAGCAGAGGCGTCATGCAAACAGAGCGCTAAGTTAAACAAGTCGCTTCCGGTCCCGGGTTCGGGTCCGCGTAGTTTTTGCCGCTCCATGCACACAGCGCCACCTGTGCTGTTAGTGCGAAGTTCGCCGAATACACCGCCCGGGTGGCCTCCGGCAGGCCTGTACGGCACGTTGGCTTTATAATAATTTTAGTTCGCGTTTGGACTCCCAAATTAGTTTTGCATTGTTTTGAGGCTTCATACAAAAATACCTACTGGGTTTTATTTGTGAAGATTTTTTAACCAAAGCTTTATTATGCCATGCTTTCATGTTTATCTTTGAACAAAATTACTAGACCATTTCTATTATATGGATACTGAAGCAAATATAAACTCAAGTCACTCAAAATATGACAAAAGAAAGAAAGATTAAAGATAAAATACGTAGTTGCAAACAATCATAATTCTATGTTTTGGCAACAGGAAGCGGGTCTGTTGACCAGTGTGTGTGTGTGTGTGGCTCGCGGCCGTCCGCGACAATGCCGATTCATTTAGAAACAAAGCGGCCGTTTGCGGATTCATGCGGTAATTAGTTGTCGGCTCGTGCTGATTGGCACTCGCGCGTCCTGCGGAACGACATGTCGCCGGGAATTTGGAATGAGGAACGGATAGGGCTGCCAAATATTTTTTACAAAATAACTCGCGTTACTACGAGCGCTCGTTTATGTAATACAGTGTCGGGTAAGTCATGGTAAGTATAGTAATGAGGTTAATATTGCCTAAGTAGGTACTTTTATTTGTTCTTCGTAAAGTTACGCTAAAAAATGCTGACTTATATGAGTAATATATTTTCTTCCCTAAGCAACATTATTGCATAAAAGACTTTTAACATAAATATTTATTATCAACCTACACCTCTGTCATATTATATTTGCCCACTAATAAGATGCAAATTTGAAAAAAGACTGGTCAATAAAGAAATAGCTAAACAAGACGATATTCCTATTTTGTTTTAGTCGACAGCCCTGGCTACGACTGCGGGTGTGTCATTGTTTTAATCAAACGTGTAGGTATATCATCTTTCACGAGCGATCATTGTGCATGTAAAATGCAACAACATACGATACGAATGTCCTACAGTCATACTTTTTGTGCACGATGGCGATGACCAACAGAACTTGTACTCATGTGAAGCGTGTATTGAACCCGGACCCCTGCGTCGTATTATGGCCATGCTGCATGTCTGGAAGGAGACAGTCTCTCAGGAAATAGGCTTGAAGCTTGCAGCTTGATTACCATGTCCACGATTCAGCAGGGCCAGTAAAATCTGTAAAACAACTTTTCAAGGCTTATTTAAATCGTGTTATTACAGAAATGTCAGTAGATACAAAAGAGGTCTGTAAAGGACAGTTGCGTCATCGTTGAATCGCTTAAAAAGATGATAGCGACCCGCCCGTTCCGCAAATGTTCTAATCGGTGGAGCGGCACGACGCATCCGATCCGATAATTCGACAGCGGACCGGCAGCGGCAGCCGGATGGGATTCGGACATTAATGGCTTCCCTTTGACGACGGCTAAAAACTGGGAAAGAGATTAAATCCCATCTCCCCTTCACCCATCTTCCATCCACCGTCCACCGCACAGCGATGGAGGCAAGCTGTCAGCCGCCGAGAGACAGCGAGTGTTGGATTACGTTTCGCAGGGATTAGATCACGTTCTTGCTAAGTAGGCACTTTGTTTTTTGTTTTGATCGGATCGCATCGGATGACGAGAAGGAAGGGGATATTTTGATACCAATCAACATTTTGTCTATGTATTCAACTTTATTGAGTAATTTTGTAAATTATACTCCTTTTCATCTATTACGATGACGGTGAATTGCATAATAAAATAATTATCATTACTTAATATTTAATTGTATACATTAGTACCTAATTTAAATACAGAGTAGCTAGTGTAGTCGCACTGTTCACAGCATGCAAATATCCAACGAACATTAATTTCCTATATTTACTTAAACTAAAGCTCCGATGGATTTCCCTCAGAGCGACCTGAATCGCATTTTCTAAAGACTGTGCGGTAATTATGCACCATGTAAACATGGACGGTGATGCATGAGCCACAAACGACATAAACTAGCCGCGTGATCGTCGGCCGGCGGCGAACAAAGCGACGACCGTCGACTGTCCAACCGACCGACCGTCGGACCAGCTACAAAGCTCTCGTTGAAACGTTCGCTCATCAAGCCGATTGTAACTTCCTATGCGCGCCTTTGTAGTTCAGCTGCTTTATGACGTAACTGCGGCTTACAGGTGTCACCACAGATAAAGACAGTAGGTGTTCCTGTCTGTCTAAGAAGTGAAGGTTACCGAAAGCGCTCCCTGCTCCTCTCTGATGACACAGATATTCGATCTTAATTCCAGAACGGAATGATTCAAAGTGATTTATGAAGGTAACTGCAAATGAAACGTGTGATCCTCACAATAGTGAGGAAATATTTTTCTGGTGATCTCTGAAATATTTTTACCACATGAACTTCCACAATCCGCTAACTAAAGAATTATCAACTACTAATTTTCTCAATAACACCTCACACTAACGTGACCTACTAACCTACTGCCCCTCGAGCAGTCCTATTCGACGTTTGTTGTAGATGTCTATGGACATCTTGTCCATGGACAGCAGGGTATGATGGCAGGGTATGGCTTTGCAAGCTCGTTTACTATTCTTATTACATTGGAATATTAATGTTATTTTTTCTTTTAAGAAAATATTGTAGTTGTTCTTACGAGTACGTCTAACAAAGACAATTTTATGTAAATGTCTTTTACCAAGAGTACCTACTACTAATAAATTAACTTCACAACGACGAGGTTAAATTTATAACTATTGTAATATAAGGTTAATGTTTTGACGTCAAACTACAAATGGAAAACAACACTACAGACACCGATACATAACAAATTATGTAGTCACAACCACAAACATCATAATTGTTATAATTCGGAATTACCGCTTCATATTTGTCATACGAGTACAAATAGCAGGTTACAATAAATATTATTGTGTCGTTAAAACTCACGAGCGAAACGAAAATATCTGACCATCGTTAATAGGGATGTAAAAGTGGCATCGACACTAATTATATTATTGTAAAAAAAGCCCATCAAATAATAGTGACACATCCCGAAGTAGATATCATTATGTGACGACATTGTTATGGAAATGAACACTCCGCGTCGTCACATATTTTTAGTTTTGAATGTTTTTTGTGAGGTGTAGAGTTTGAAGCCCGTTTTATAACGTTACCTACACACTCCCAGATTATTATTATTTCTGCGCTCGCGACGACAGATACTATTGAAGTGGTTCCTCTGACAAATATTAAATTTCTCGGCGATGTGTTCATAATAATTTATGCCGGTGACTGTATCTGCTGAATAAAACATCATGAATATTGTTTTCACAATTAGTAATATTAATGTTGTAAATAACAGAGTTGTTTATATTATTATTATGTTTAAGTGTCGTCTACGCGTATGAGTGTCGTCACTGAAAGGAAGCTAATAAAAGTTAGAATTTATATTGAGCAGTTGATATTCACGTTCTCTTGTTTTACCTACTAGTTGTGTATCGGCTACAATCCACTACTTAAAATAGGGTGATTTAGAAGGGAACTACCCGCCTTCACAGTTATTAAAGCTTCTAAGTAATAGCAAAAAAAATTAGAAGGTGACTTACAAAACAATTTTAACTTTGTTTCATTAACTTCAACGAAATAAACGAAGAAAAATATACTTATTCTCCGAAATGTCTTAACGATTACAAGCAATCATAAACTTTCCCAGTAAACATAACTTTCGACGATAAAAAATAAAAAGTTAATTTTTTAATGAATGGTAAGTTTAGCAACCCTTTACACTTGCCGAGACGAGATCGCCGTCGAAGGTTAATTGTTGCCGAGGTCACGAGCGGTCAACTAGCTACATTACACGAACTAACGTCCTAACATTCAGAACATCAACTGAGCTCTAAACTAGATGGTTTTATTTCCACCACGCTCGAACTACATACCAATCACTTGTTGACGTTTAGGAGCTATAAAGTCAAAGAACGCAACCAAACTGTAATTCAGTGGAAGCTGTTTGGTGCGTAAATCGTCTCGGCAGGCAGCAGGTCCGTATCGCATCAACAAATAATTGTGATTAGGAAGATATATTTGAGTTCGCGTGCAGAGCTTCGTAAGAAAAACTCTCTGAGAGATATCGGTATATTTAACTCTCGGCTACAGAACGACTACTTCCGATAATTGAATCCCCGGCAAATAAATAAAGCGACATTCCCGAAACAAGTAAGCTCGTTTAAAAAACAATGAGTTGTGCGCACGTCGCGAGCACGTTCCCTTTATCACCAACATCACTTGTTTACTTTTAAAAGCTTCGCCCGGACCGAAAATAAAAATAAAGGAACGAGTTACGTTACATTGCACGCGGTCCACGCTTCCATTGCACTACACGGTTAGCACTCGGCTCCGGCGGCCACCGGTGGGCCGCGCGGGCACATACAACTTCCATTAGGGCGGCCCAGACGACTTCGTGGGGGGCTCCTCCTAATAAAACCATCACATCGATTACTGACGCATACATCGCTCGCTTTTTCATCCCATAACTGCAAAGAGATTCGTTCAGCCGGCAGTGGATACCGAAATAACGTTATCGCTCGACGAGGTGACTGACCCGCTAGAAGTGTTTGATTGACGCTCGAACCGAAGCTAAAGTGATTAGAGCTACATCGCTGGCTGCGAACGAGTAGATGGATGGTGCATTAAGGTCCGACGGTAATGTACTGTGTTATCGCGTTGTCGCTGTCGATGCCAGCATCCGGCGGCGGGATGGGCCCCAATCGATAGCTGTACCAGACTAGCTTTCAGCTACGCGTAGGGCTGATACTTCTGGTGTGAAACAACTATCAACAAAATATATAGTAAGTAGTTTTATTGATATATCAAAATGTTGAAACAAATTGCCTTTTAAACTTTCATAAAAGATTTTGATTGATCTGATTAATTTGAAAAGAGTTTCAAGAACTCATTGAAAGAAAATACCAGACAATTTAATTCCATAAACTCCAGCGGCAGGCACATAAGATTCGACCGAATCGTATAAATAAGCAATTTGAATAGATTCTGGGAAGGTTCATTAGCACGATTGGCAGCCCTGTGCGAAATGTTCTTCGTCTGATAATTCCGATAAGTGGCTGCGGTTTATAGCACCGCCGCGCGAACAACGCCGGGCGTCGAGCGAGGGCGGGGACATCACGCGGTCACACATTTTTTATTTCAAGAAAGTCAGTTATGTTCCAAGTATCTAACAAGCAAACCAAAATGAATATTTTGGATACAGTATCTACCTACCTGTTAAAAAAATAGTTTTAAATTCGGTTTTAATAATCAGATTTTCCACTGTTATCTAATGGCAATACCCGTATGGCGCAATGATTGGCAAATGGCACCCACAGCACAGGGAATCCTACTGTGGGGATAGCCCTCATAGGAATGTGTAGCGTTTATTTATTTAGATAACTCAATGAGAACTGTTTATTTGTAACAATCGACTTCAAAACTTCGGAGAAAACTTTATCAAGCTTACACTTGGAATCCATCCAGAAGTGAGTAGTTTAAAAGTTTAAGAGTTTTCATTTCTATGAGTCGATGTCTTCATCTCGTGGTCGACTTTTTGTTCGCCCTATGTACATCAGTGAAACGACCTAAATAATATTTTCTACGTAATCCTATTACTTAAAAATACGTCAAAGTTGCTTGTTAAAACCCATTGATGCAGATATTCGTTCTCATGCAGAGATGTTATCAATATCAGGTTCCTCTCTTCCTCACCGGACATTATGCTTCCTTTATACAAAGTATTATGCAAATAGATTGTGGCAGGAACATCGGTCAGCGACGTTCAGAGTTCCTAGTTCCATCTCCGTTCATTAATTACCTACATACAACTTTCTCACTATTCTCGTCACATCTATATTTTTTATACGAGGTTATGTTAGGTATATGTTTTCTATAACACAGTTCTTCTTTGAAATATTTTCTTATATGGGTCACGGCCACATGGGAGGAAATATAAAAATATAAAGAAAAAGAGAAGAAAAATCCTATAGGAAAATGCGAATGATAAGCAGTAATCGACTTTACATAAACTTGTAAATTTAAAACAAATGCATTTATAGACGAACTTGCAGTCTGACGTCAAGTACTGAAGTAGCCGTTTTTACATTACAGTTGATTTTACACAGATTTCTAACAATTAATAAAATAGGTCACTGATTAACGGTTATATTGCCAGCGCGTTACGTAAACCAAACAATAACAACATGCCAGTCGCAGATATCATAATAAGCGGCGTGATAGCGTGAGTAATGCGATCGTAAACTTTTATGACAGCCAACACTTGGCACACAATTTCGGTGGAATTAATAACATTAGTTTAGCGTACTTACAATATCACGTCAACGTGTCGCCTCGATGGAGCGGCACCTTAGTTTTGCTACGAACTAGAGTGTATATAGAGTAAATGGAGAGCTATTTTGTGGTTTTACTGAGGACAGTAGGATTGAGAACCAGTAACTACTGACTAGTCTAGAAGATAATAAATAGTTGAGTGTAACGTGCACTTCAAGTTCCTTGGACATTGATGATACTGATTGATGATGATGAAGATGATGAGGAAAATTGCTGTAAAAAAAATGTAGTTTTGCTTGAATTGTAGTATATGTCGGACATTAAATATCTTCTATAATGCAACTGGAGTTGTAACACAATTATAATTTTTATTTTCATTTTAAGCCCAAGAACTGAGATGATTGTTAACCATATACTACGTTAAAAATAGCACGATATGTACCCTACAGAACCACTATGTTTCGAGGGCGGTCGCCATTGCAATTCCGCGTGTCGGCCATAGCGCCGTTTCCTACCGCGGCGACAAGGAAAGCTGCCCATTGTGCCATTTCTGGAGAATAAGCAATTTTGGTCATAATGGAAGCACGCGTGGCATTGTGTGGGCGATCGAGGTCAGGAGCGCCGCCGCCGTCGCCTCCTACTCTGTTAGCAACACACGAGCCCATCGACGCGCTCGTTTGTTTTTTGTTAGCAAAACCTCTTTGATGTCAGGGCCTTCCGTACTGAAATGGGCTTAGACGATAACAATACCGTAATTGTTTGCTCAAACGCGTTTCAATATTACAAGCCTGAATTTGATTTCGTTATAATTATGACGACCTATTAGCACATTTTCGTTGTTGCTTGTTGGACTTTACATTGTTTAATTTCGGTTGGAATTTTCTTCTTGTTATCAAATACGAAGCCGTGTTTACAAGATAGCAAACAAGTCTTTTAGTTATTTTAAACAAATGAAAGGTCGAAAAAAATACGATTTTGAATTTCTCCTTTACTTTACTATAAGCAATACAGGGCTGAAAGGACGTAGGTAAGAATTTTTACTATTTTCCGTGTTACAACTTGTTGTTGTTAGTATATTGCATTTCCATAATATCTTCTTCTCTATGCTAATAGCCCTTATTAACATTCTTTCTATTATTACTTCCGTCCGCTGTACAGTATAATCTTACTACAATGTCTGTCTCACTCACGTGTAATGTTTCAAAGTGGAGCAGCGAGTTATGATAGCAATAAAGCGAGCTTCCATTTCCCTCGGATATCTAACGGTTTACGAATTAGGAGCAAAAGGTATCGACGCTTCGACAAAAATAGCGAACGGTGTCAACTGACAGCTCAGCAAACACCGAGCCCATATCACGGGTCACCTGACGACGGCTGCCATAGACTACTTAAGCCCAGAAGTAACGTACCCATATCCACGAAAAACAAATCGCTTTGTGTTTTTCAATTAATTGAAGGATGTAGCAACATAGGTACCTATGTAGGTTGGTAGTTATAGGAACAACTAGTTATAATGTTAAAGGTACCGCTATGGAACTTGACATCCTTTTGATCTCCGCTCTTTATCGCGATAAGTTGTCGCCGACAACGACTGCCCCCAATTTCGCTACTACCGATCTCGGCCCCTTTTTACCCGCTGTGTAAGAGGGTTTACGTTTTTGGCAGGATTAATTAAATATTTTATAAGATCATGGTAAAATGGTTGCCATGCTCGCAAATCTTGAATTAAAATCCACTATAGACCTAGGCGAAATAGCAAAAGGTAGTTATGTTAACCCCAATCTGCTGGATAGAAGTATATGAGACTATAAACAATGCATTTTTATCATAATTAGGCACTTCTACCTATGACTCTAGCTACGTTCTAAACTTGTAAATGTTGTTATTCTAGGGCGAGTGCGACGAACAACGTGTCAATTGTATGAGCTGACATACAGTACGTGTCTAGTTTGTAGCTAACGAGAGAATGCATGTCTTCCACACCTCGTTTATAATGTGTTTCGGTGAAATGCACCCGCCGACCGTCGTGATGGACCGGCGCGGCGGCTGGCGGCGCACGAACTCGTAAAACAAATTGACGATCCCATTTACTTACACCATTATTTTTAACGGTTCCTTTTGTTTTTATGCGTTCTTAGACGATGTCTCTGCTCGGATAAGATAAGCATGTAGCTCGACACGTTGATACTGTTCGAATGTTAAAAGTTTTACATCTTCAATAGTCTCTTTAGTCTCTCATTAAATACAATATCTTTCCTGTCATTTCTTCTTTCTTTCTCCGAACGACATGAACTGTTTACATAATTAATTGTTAAGTGTGTATTTGCTCAGATAAAGGAAAATGCATGCGGCAATTAAGTTATTTAAATATGAAGCTATGTGAACAGTCTGTTTACTGCGTATACCTACGTACTCGCAAAGCTACAAGTCACGTTTATAAATTATCACTCGCTTCGTCGAACAACAACATCGTGAGAGTTTTACATCATGTTTGTAAACATGTGAAAACGGCCAGCGTGAAATATGGCCTGAAAAACCGATGTTGGTTTCAAGTAGTACCTGTCACCTTTGTCTGAAGCTAAATACCCACCAGTAGCCGTGTTTCAGTGCTGCATATTCTGCTGCTCACGTCATAACCACATAGTCGTACATAAGAGCAGGGACGACATAACTCGGCTGCGCTAGAAACGCGTTCGCAATAAAGACATTTGAATGGCCACGACCGCCCGTAATGCCTTATCGGTGCCGCATGATGTCACTCGGCGGCAATTTCGCTCCATTTCCATATTTTCCATATTTCTTCGTCAGCTGCGGTCCGTTAAAACCCCATTCGGTAAAGCCGGAGAGAGGCTCATTATGCCCCCGCACGGCGCACGCACGCCTTAATGTAGTTTTTGTTCGTCGGTTTTTGCCGGAGCCGCGCGCATCTGGGAATGAGCTGCGTACCTAATAGTTCGGAATACCGAGGGGCTACGTGCTCGGGCCGCCACTATCGTTTATTCGAAGCCGACCCTCTCTTTCCGTCCAGCGTCTACGTCTATGCGAGAGAGGGACGGTGACGAGCATAGGCGTGGTGTTATCGTGCGAGAATGCTGTCGGAACTGGGATCCAAATAAAGTAAGATAAGTCGCACACTGTTGCCGTAGAAGCGCAACGTTCGGGGAAAAATGGGCTGATACTGTTCGTATTCATTATAAGTTGTAAAGAGGGTGCGACAGTCGCCACGCCGCGCGCCGCTCGTGACTCGTCACAAAAACTTGGTCCGTTCAACCCCAAAAGCAGCGATTTAGCTTCGAAATAATTTATTAACAATCACTGCACCACTCTTATATACTTACTTTTTATTTGGACGCACTTGACTGCCGTTGAACTTCATTTTCAGAAAGTCTGAACTGACTGCTCCTTACTCTGCTGTCTGAAACTAAAAATGAAAACGGTACAACAGACTTCAACTGGGCATAGAGGGAAAGATTATGAGAATCAGATACGATCTCGAATAGGGTCATTATAGTTTCTCGGGATCACGAACGTTAACCTAAATCACAAACCCACTTCAAATTAGATTAAGGGTTCGATAAGACTCCAGCAGTTCTCAGTCCCAGTCGCTGGCCAACAGAACGGCGAAGCAATTACAGTTAATTTTCCCAACCACCGGCCCGTCCTTTGAGACCGACCGACAGACGAGACAGCTTAACAATTTTCACTCATACACTATTCTAACTGTATCTGCCTAATAGTAGCGCAACGACTGTTCGCGCCTGGTCATACTCGCAGGTTCGATTCTCCGTTGGGAATAAACATTATTGCGCTAGATACCTTTGAATTCAAAATTACTGTTATTCGAATCACGACTAGCTATGTGTTACTGATAGACATCAATAACATAAGCGTATTTAGGTTTTCAATTCCAAGTTCTCCTGGGGAGTGTGTCGCCGTGGCTCTGCCCACGTTCACTGTACCGTGAAGTACCTGAACAAAAATGGAAGTTTCTATATTTGTCCTCAATCGCAATACATCTACTAGAAACCTGCCCAGTACAGAATTGCGTGGCTGTGTCTGTGGTTGGTTTGCGGTTGAGAATGGCAGTGACCATTTGATATGATTGTTGCGTTCACGCTCCTTGCTTTCCGAGCCACACGAATGTACCTATCTCTTATAATAGC
>LGAG01000799.1:173662-208091 GCA_001278395.1 Lerema accius
ATTTTTAATTATATCCCCGTCCACTCCGTAAGGAAGATTGATTTTAGTTAAGCGCGTTGAATAACTTTCATTCGAGAAAAACAAATGACTGGAAACATGAATTAAGCGCGCTATACGCGACGCTCCTCACGAATTGAGTGCGAAAATAAAAATGGTAGGTACCTGCTTGGTACCTTACCTAGGTACTTGTAATTAAATATTTGCAATGAACAAATCGTTAGCTTACTGTATTAATACAAATATTACAATATCCTAATGACATTCTATAAGATAGAACCAAATAGAAAACCTACACAGAAACGTAAATACTCGTGTTGTATGGGAATGATAATGACATATCTAAAAACGTGTAATTACGAACTTGTTTTCAAACTTATAATTGCAATTCGGAGTTAACATTAATCAACAATAAATAGAACACTGCACCTACGTCAACTTATTAATTTCAAACAATACTTACTGATTGCAATTATAAATTTAACTAAACCGTAATTTAGTACTATGAAACAGCTGAGCAAATAATCTGAACGGCTGTTAAATATAACCGGATATTTGCGGTTCGTTTTGATATCAGTTATTGGAGAAAAAGTGGGTCCATAATCCGAACGCTCGACGTCCCGGGAGCGTTCCAGAACTCCCTTTTTAATTATATTGGCGACTGCCGCGGCGTCTCGCGTCGCTAAGGAAGATTGATTTAGATTAACGTACTGAATAATTCTGTCAAATGTCTTGAACACAGGAAATTTAATACTCAACTTTAGGTAGGTACAGCTGCAGGTGAGAATTACTGATACAGTTAAAACATGCATTTGATATTGCAATTGCTAGTGTTAATTAGTAACAACATAGTCGTGTTGAATTGTTTGACATTTAATAGCTTTAAATTATTGTCAGTTTATTACTCTGGGTATGGGATATTCTTGCAGACGTAATTAATCCTTTTTTATTAGCTCTCATTCAGCCAGCCATTTACTTGAGTACTAAAGCAAGTGGAAAATAAGAGTATCTTATACGAAGCAGTCTGTATCGGAAGCTCGTAACTGACCTATCTGTGCACTACCGTCCGTGAAACAGGGGACAGTGCGGTTCCCAGCGCGCTTCAAACATAATTAGATAATGACATGTTTGACTGGTTCCGACCGACGCAAGCCGCAAGCCGGAGCCGCAAGCCGCAGTCGCACACCGCATGATCTATGACGCGATTAATGTGCGGTAGCTTGCATGTACAGGTAATTCGGTACGGATTATTCACGTATTATAATTACGTAGGTCAGTATATAGCTAATGAAAAATATTGGCAATTAAGTTATTAACACCTGAAAGATTACTATCATCTCTTAGAGCAGTGTTATTAACGTTACTGTGCTATTTCGTACTAAAATATCAGTAATAATAAAGTTGAAATACCGAGCTAAAAGGCCTTAAGAAGTAATAATTTCCAATTATTTTAGAACCGTCAACATTTCTTAAACTTAGATGGATAATCCGATATTAATATTGCAGCTGGCCTGACAACAGGGTGTAAAAAACCCAAGTAATTCACCCGTCACCGGGGACCGGGGTCTGTGGAGGCTAGGCTTAGAATTTCATTACGGGAGGACGAAGCCCCACAAAGGGTCCTTATCGAATGCCATTACGAGATATTTTTCTCAACTGGGACTCCTCAGAGATTCATCTTGTGAAGGGTTGGAACGAGTTTGATGATATTGGAAGGAAGGGGAGGCCTCCGCGCTGCCCGGCTCGAAGGACCAACACAATGTCATTTTGTTACACAAACCGAAATGAATAGCCGTGATTTGAAAGCCCTTTTCACAAGATGTAGATTTGTTTGTGATGGACAAACGACTCGTCTGGGGTTTTAGGGTTCCGTCTTATTCTGAGAAAACGCAGAAAGAAAGTTTTAGTTTTCGGGACTTTATTATGGAATTTTGTAACAAATCAGAAGCGATTGATACCGTCATTGGGGAATTGAGATTCATCAATTTCAAATTGAAAGGATGTTTATTCATTTGTCAAAGAAATTATACTCAAAATCAAAATATTAGTCAAAGCGTCAATCATCGTTCAAATTACTAGGCTACGAGTAAGATCCTCTAGGCTTTGAATAACCACAATGGCATAAACTTTATAATAGGTAAGTATTTAACGTCGTGAGCAAACCCTAAGTCTCACGATACCGAACAAAGCTCGTCACCGACAGACCCCATTCACCGTTCCAAACCAAACTTCATTTCAATACAAGGTGTTTCATCTCGAGTGACGTCACATCGCCATAGATTCGCCATGGGAATGTCTTTTAACATGTTAAAACGTTATCCGAGTCAAAACACAAAAGATTGATTGCAATCGTCCAAAAAGTTCCGTCCCGCTACCTTTGTAGCGGTGAAAAATGTTTTTATGTGACAGCGGGTTTACTTTAGGGAGCTTTGTGCGCTTTTATCAAAAGCTGTCTTTAGACTCGCTTCGGACAAATTAAAGTTACGGCGATGTTAAAGGCTTTTCAAAAATTATAGCGAACATGTTGTGGTTTATACGACAAGGACGGCGCGGCGCGCTGGGAACGGGGCCCTTGATAGTGCTCGTTATTGTACACCTATTACTTGTACGAGTAATTGTATAGAATATCATTATACGTACATTACACGTTTCTTTCTTACATTAAATTTAAAGTCGTACATGCATAGAATCAATTGTTATTGAAATATAACAAGTATTTTCTTCTTTTAAATAAATACCCTGAAGGATTAGGTACATTATGAATAAATATTTTGTGATTTTAATTTTAAGAAAAATCTGGAGAGTAAGCCAATATTTCGAAATAAATTAATAAGGTTTTATTTACAGTGCTCTTGTGTAAATATCAAAAATATCAAAATTTCGCAAGAAAACTTCCAAATTGGAATATCCAATTATAGAGACAATTCAAATAAAAAATTGAAATATCTGATCTATTTATCTATCTATCTGTAGTGAAGAAAACTGTCGAGACATCAGATCGATATCTGTACATTCGATCAACTAGAATCGTGTGATTTTTGAAGAGGGATCTAAAGGACGAGGGTCAACACCTTCCCTGAGGCTTCAGAGGGTACCAAGTGTGTGGAGAAACGAATTAAACGGAGCTAACGCTAGTGTAGTAGGTACCTGCTGTCAGAACTTGACTTTTGTCGCAGGTATATGATTAAAATAATGATTTTGTTTTCCTTGATAAAAAACTTGTTCCTGACGGTTAAGTGTCACATATCATAATCCTACTATTTTTACCACTGCTTTCCTACGTAACCAAATAACTAAATTCAATCACAGAGATGGCTTCCAATAAATAACGTCGATTCAGTCTATTTATTCTGGAATATGCAACGTAATCCCCGTCTCGTTCTCATCCGTCGTTCCCAGGCTTGGGGCTTGGGGCTTGAGGCTTGAGGCACCGTAATGAGACCTTATTTTGAGGCGCCTCACGTGCCGCTCCTTTTAATCTATGAGCGCCACGCCAGAGGGGTCTTAATGAATTTGAATACCCCATACAATATTCTGCTATTGAAAATTATAAGCAAAGCGAACGCGCATTCAGCATTCAGTTTGCTATTCAATGTATAAATTGTATAGTGTCGCTCTCGCTGTGGACCTTATTTATCGAGAAAAGAAGAATACACATTTTATGAACGATGTGAGCCGTTTGCTATAGGTAATTGAGGTACGGAGGTATCCAATAGGTAATGGATTTGGTAATTATTTTTTATGCTCTGTGAGTTATGTTTAGATGTTTTATTAAGGAAACAAGTTTTATGAAAATTTGTATAAATGTACAAATATTATGTACATAATGAACTGTGTGTATATCCGAAACACCAATAGATAAGGAACACCATCACATCCTGCAGGGGACCGCGGGTTGTGTATATTTTTATGAGCCTACTAAAGTTTATTAAGGTTTTACCACGAAATATGCATTTTATGGCTTCGGCTATATCTTTGAACTGTATTTGTAAAGGTTATTTTCAGGTATCCAGCGGTAATCTCGTCTCGCCTCGCTTCTGGAGACCTGTTTACTATTCTTATCGACGTTCCGTACTCTCTTTTAGTATTCCTAATTGTTGAAATTTAAATAAAAATGCTCTTGGTTCAGCGACTAAACAAATAATAGCTTAGTAACTTTAAATGGCGGCTGTTAGTGTTTTACGCTACGCTCTACCTTTTGAACCAGTTTCGATGAATAATGGACGGTGAATATTTGTATAACTTAGCTAACATCTTAGTATGCTATTGTACTTTGACTTATATTCCTGCGTGAATACATTTCTCTGCATACAAAGTCTTTAGACTATGGCATCTAATGTGGATTATCTTACGTGATAGGTACTCGCGTAAACAAAGATACAACTTTAAAAACTTTTTAGGTGCAAGATCAATAACATATATTACAATTTTCGTATTAAATATTTAGTTACAAATTCTGTCCAATTGCAGCTTTATTATTAGTACAGATTTATCGCATAGAAAAAATATAAGTAGGTAGGTACACGATATTGTTATCGTGAAGTACTTTGGCGCATTTAGGTAAAAAATAATGGACCATTGAGTTTTCATAGTTCAGCAGTTGGGGTAGATCGGGCAGCAATACCCACTCTTACTGTCGTATATAATAAACGATGCCACTCTAACGCGGGCACTCAATAATTTTCAGATGCGTCATGTTACGAGCAGAAGTCTCCTCTCATAACCGAAGATAAAATAAACATTTCTCCCCAACATCTCGCGAGCAGAAACTAATTTATACGTCGGTACAGATTCACTGCGGGCTGTCGACACCATAACATCACACACTTTATTGATTCCCTGCTCCTACTACACCTAGGGTTGTCACTACCTAGTGCCACTTATGATATTTGATATCATGTCAAATGTCTGAATTTTTATAAAGGTACGGTTTGTTCTCATTATTTTCGCACCCGTTTCTTCGAATTTCTACAAATGCAACGAAGTTTTTTTTTTAATACATAGGTATCTATAATTATGTTATTGTGAAGTCGTACGTATTATGCCTGATGTTAAGAGTTACCTACGTATGTCCTGAAATCACCAAGTGATTAAAAGATGACTGATAAGTACCTCGGCAATAAATCAGAAAGTGAAGTAGGCAACCCTAGGTGGAAGCTAGTGTAGGGCCCCGCGCGCCGCCGGCTGACCCTTTTCATTTCCCATTTCACTTACTTTTATTTATATTCGGGGTTGTTTCTTCAGTTTGTTTGTGAGTCGATCGCGCGGCAGACTCCTTTGTGTTGTCCTTTATGAAACGTTTCAAAAAAATGCAATTGTGGAATGACAAAAGAATTCGGACGGGAACCCCGTCGGGCGAACAATTACTGGTTTTTGCTATATACCTACTTGATCCGAGTAAAGCTGATTTTATCCGGTCTTTTTTATAAAAACCCCAATCAATATCGCTGAGAAAATTACACTTTTTAGGCTTTAATAAGCTAAGAAGCAGCATTGTTAGCATAGGTTTTTATAATCGGCCAGTTTTTATTAGTTTAGTTTAATGCTATTGGTCACTATTTCTTTGTAGCAAGTCCACTCAACATCCGTGCCTAACGAATGACATCACTTCCTTCAGCGCTAAAAGACGTTTTCCCTTACAATTCATTTCTCATCTATAATTAATTTAACACTGATTTGAATTTCGAGCATATTTGTCAAGTCGGTGTTTCGTCTCAGTTCCGGCACTCGAGTTATCTAAATCATTTAATTACATCGGTAACCTCGTCGGGCTTCGGATTTCATCGTTGGAATTTGAGTCGCGTGGCGAAGCACGGCAAGTGGAGTGGAGAGCATAGTGCGGCGGAGGCTTGTAGCGAGGACGGCGGCCCTCGTCGCACACTAGGGTTGTCAGGTGATTGGGAAATTAGAGACTGTCCTCGAACTATGTGACTAGACCCACGAAAAGGATACTTTACTGTCCCAGATGAAGCTGACAAACGAATCACTGAATGGGAAATAGGCATCTTCGTTTAAAAAACTCTCGTAACACGTCATCGATGTATTGCAGCTACGATAGAAGAAGGAATAAACAACAATATTTTACAAAGTTACTAAAGTTATTGACACTTAGAATTGATAGAATTATCCTGGAAATTTTAATCGAGTATCTGGCAACCCTGTCTCACATGCGAGGCATTTCAGGTCACAGTTCGCTCTCGGGACTCCAGCCGATCAATGTTGGATGACAAGAGCAGCAAGTGTCTCGTGTCCTCACCGGTCTGACATTCAAAGTCAGTCAAAGTCAAATTGTAATTCGGTGTTAAGAACTAACTGCTCTCTTAACGAAACTCAAAACTTCAACAATTTAAATAACATTACAATATAATAATATGATGAAAATACCCATCGTTGCAATTAGCCGTCCCTAGTTCTTATTGGTATCAGCAATTAGATATTCACGAATCTCTGAGTTTTCATATAAAATTAGCAGTTCCCAATGTCTTAATAAAGAATACCTGTCATATCATCGACTTTATGAAAGAAAAAATATGATTATAATGGTTATTTCTCTCAGCCTCCCACCTCATTCTATTCATATTAGATTCAACAACTTGAAACTTTAGTCAACTTTCCATTTCAATTTGAAGTAAGCTGTGCTAGCGTTAGGTATAAGTGTAACCTAGGTAAAAAGTGTTTAAATTAGCAGTAGGTAGTTAACATTTAAAAGCGATTTACTGCTAATGTCCGCAACTCAGCTATTACGAAACAAATTGCGAGCTCGCAACATTAGGGTTTTTGTCATATTTCTTGAGATAACTTCATTTGATTAATGATTTCCTGAATGGCGTCATCAGCCTATTTATTTATTTCACCGGGTCTATTAAACACTAAACTTAGGGGATACTTGAAGTCCAAGTATTATCTACTATGACAGATACGGAGTTACTTGTCACGATTCTGAAGGTGATTAGCAATGTATCGATGATGTAGGTACAACTATTATGTGTCCAAAAGTTATTTAAACCCCCGGGTTATGCATTCTTTAATCTCAGGATATATCTTAATTTATGTATCATATCTTTAACTAAAGATCTAAAAGAACAGAGTTTAGTATAAGATGCTTAATTAAATCTTTGAGGCTATTGACTATTTCTAGCAACAGATATAATTTTATGAAGTGCTTGCTTACGTAAGTTGTGAGTCCACATAATAATATTACAGACAATTCACCACACTCGTGAGGCTTCGCAACTCCATTTGTTATGATTTAGAACAACTGGATTTGGAGTTTATCTGAAACTGGTGCCAACAAGGTGACTTGCACTCGAGATCTGCCAAGTTTGCTCCATCGCCTCACAGACTCCAACTGGGTCAACTGCTTAGAATGCTTACTAAGTATTTGTAATTTGGAAAACAGCTATCGAAGATACGCTTATCTAATACTGGAGATAAACCAAGTTATCTAATAAATTAACTGACTGAAACGTTTTACATTCGATTGTATCCACTTGAAGGTTGTTAAGTTGTGAAATTCTAAGTTGATAGAATTACCGATCTCCATACAGAGTGTACTATAGTCATATCGGGCTTCTGAATTTCTGATCAATTAGCGAGTCATCTTAAAATTTACAAAACAAAGTGTTTTGATTCTTCTATACATAAACTTCAAACAGCAGTAACAAAAGCGCTGTCGTAGATTCGTGTACATTCCAGTAGATAATCACAATACCCTCGGGATGAAATTCAAATAAAATATTTAGAGAGTCTTGTCTCGCTAAACTAAATCCATTATCCGTAGCAACTCCCCGCTCATCTTTTTATTAAAACCAATCCGTGCTGCCTATCAAATTCAATCATTTAGCATACGCACTGCCCGCGGCAGTAGGCGGCAGACGGCATGCGGCCAGTATAATCCCTTCAACAAAAAATAAAGAGGGTCGTTGCCCCGGGGCGCCACGGCTAATTTGGATAATACGTTAAAATCACAGCGTGATGTCCTCTACTGTTATTGAACTATGGAACTCTATACTTCTAAATAGATTGCACAGATTAATCACGAAAGATAACTCTTTAAGTACATTAATGCCCTTGTATAAGAATACAACTATTCGCAACTAAAACTAGTTATTGTTAAATTCACTGAAAATGAGTGCCACGACAACAAAGTGGATTTCCAACTTGCAGGAATGTTTTTGGTACCAACGTTTTTAACAAAATGTACAGTGCCAGTAGCCGTTATTCGACTGAACGTTCCTAACATATATATTAGGTCATAGTATTAATGAGAGGTTGAACAATTATAATTCGAAGAATCCCTAGTGTAAAGACACCTTATAAATTTTCGTAATCTTTGGAGGTGCTATTTCTAAGAAAGAACTGACGCATTTTTAACGCAGCAGGCAGACGTCGTTTTTCTCACATTGTACCTACGGGCCATTTTTACCTCGTAACAAAAGTAAGTATAGGGTAATATTGAACATTGAAAAAACTTATAAATGTAGCAGCAGTTGTGCATGAATAAGGCATTGTGGAGGTTGTCCGGGCTCGCTCGCTCAGGGCTGCGTCGTTCCTTCGAGATGAATGGCGCAGCGCTGCACAATACGCGGTATAAATCATGCTACAAGAACTGCCGAGGATACTTCAATAAGAAATGTATGGTAATTGTTCGATAACAGAATGGCTACTTTTTCCATAATCTATACAAGTTTGACTTATTTATGAGCAATGACTAAGCTTCGATACTTACTATATTTTATCGAATAATTCGTAATGTCTAACGACTGATCGAATATGTATAGATCCATCAAAGCATGAAAGATTTTCTCATTTTAAATGTAAGTATGTCACTGTAGACCCGAAGTGTTTCTATGAATACACTAAAGGAGCTAAAATCACTAAAAACTTCTATTAAATTAAAACATTTTTTTATACAATTTTCATTAAAGCATGAAGCAAAATTAGAGTTTGTTTATTCTAAGACTGCGGTAAGAACTTAATGCTTAAAGTGCTATCTCTATCAGACTGAGAACTGGCATCCTAGACAAACAAACAACGAGACAACTACCAAGACGAGAAATAAAACTTCAAATGGCTTAAATTGCTTTCATCGCAGAACCAACTCATTTTAGCGAAGTAATTTACGGACGACATTAATGCGCTGATATTATTTTTGTTCCTTGTCATAAATGTTTATTGCCATATCACTGAAGAATTGTGAAGTCTTACAATGAGTTTTGCTCGGTAAGACGGGGGCGTCAGTGGTTCGAAGACATTGTCGGAAGCCCCTGCGCGGCTCTCCCGCAGATAATACAGCCTACACAATGCTGAGTCGACGTTTGCTCTTCAAACACAGATCGCTGGCTTTATTGTTTTTGTTCAAACCATGTAGCGAATGTCGTTTATGGTCTGCTGCACCGGTTGAGGGGAGGTTTCCGAGCCAACAGACGCCAGGACAGATCTCTACCCCTTGGAAATAAAATGTAATCAGTACGAGCAGGCAACGATTGTGTCTGGTAGAACTGTTTATAGATTAAGAGTTTATAGTTTATAGATCAACTGCTGCCAATGATATATTTATTTTTTATGCTATGAGCTTAACAACGTAATTTGTCGTACCACTGTTTTCTGCCGCTCATGAACATCTGTGACAAACTTCTAATAATTACTATAGTGTACTGTTAGTAATTTAAGAGGTCCTGTTATTGATAAGTGTTATTGAAAATATTCATCGTTATTCGTCAGTAAGAGGAATGTAGCTGTTTTAAGACTACGATCGTCATTAAGTTTTTGTGTGATCTGATTTTTATTTAGGTACCTTTAATTTACTGAAAAACAAATTTCGGTTATACGAACCCCTCTACAAAACGAACTGCGTGTTTGAAATTATACAGAGTAAGCACAGATTAGAAAATCAAATAATAATATTACATTGTACTTAGATCTCACTCAGATCTAGACTACAAGGTAACCGGTGTGGTCTGAGTCGGGTCCTAGATGTCCTATTTTACGACAGAGAGGAGAAGAACAAAATATAAGGCGATGGTAACTTGAATATCTTGTTCTTGTTCCAGTTGGAGCGCTAACAATAGCCTCCACGACCCGGACACGACACGACACGACACGACTGGCGTAGATTGCAACGACTCGTATTTCCACCGACAGATAGATAGATCCGTGATCTCAGATAGTATCTGCGATGTTTTCTACATGAATTGGAGAGCAACTAGTCCACGTTCATGTATTCAAGTATAGAGTTACAGTGTTTAAAAGAATTGCTCACTAAGATTGCTTATTGG
The DNA here is from genome assembly GCA_001278395.1 of Lerema accius. Taxonomy (NCBI): domain Eukaryota; kingdom Metazoa; phylum Arthropoda; class Insecta; order Lepidoptera; family Hesperiidae; genus Lerema; species Lerema accius. Next base: position 183,937 of record LGAG01000799.1, read on the forward strand.
TATAGATGACCCCTATGGCGCGATGGTTATGGGACTGGGTTCGATTCCTTGGGAGGTGGAAGTTTGAATGACGAATTTTAATTTCTTTTCTTAATCAAGATTTGTGTCGTTTTTCTACTGTGTTGTAAATGGCAACCATGACACAGAATCGTAATTAGTGGCTATACATTAGTGTATAGTCTATTTACCGGTTATTAATTTATTACAGAACATAATACTATCCGGTGGTCTCGCAATTAATTTCCCGTATAAAGCCTCCCTAATAATTGCATTTAGTATATGCATTGTTAATGAAACCAATTTAATCAATGCTGTTGTATTTATCACATCAAGTAATCGTAGCGTCAACAATCACGGTACGGTCAGCAGTCGTTTGTTTATACCTACTAGTGTGTCATCGGATGTTGTGGACGATCAAATGCACTGTGTGTATGATAATACAGCTTACGAATTAGATAAACATTCGAAGCTGATAATAATCATCCGTAATTTATCTCGGTACCTATTTATCAGGTTTACTAATATGAAAATTTAATCGTAGTTCCGTTAAGCAAACAAGTACCTAATTAATACAAAAAGGCCCGACTGATATTTTTTTTACCTCTCATTGAAGAAGAATCCAATTACATAAACCTCATAACTATGTTTTAATCCGTCGAGCTGTTTGGGCTATAGAGCGTACCAAATATAATATCTAATATTGTAAATGAGTAAGTTTGTAAAGATGTTTGGATATTTGGATGTTTGTTAGTCCTTCACGCTCTAAGCGTTGAACGGATTAAGCTGAAACTTGGCACACAGATAGTTTGCAACCAGTTATAGGACTTAAGATATATTTTATCCCGATTATAGGTTCCCTTGGGGTAAATCCAATATTTTTTAGAACTACTTTTCCGCGGGCAAAGCCGCAGGCATCGTCTAGTACATATATGTATAATATGTATATTAGTGGATTTCTATTTGCGGGTCATAGGAACAACAATGTAAATCAATTTGCTTCTCTCAATAAAAAATATCGATACTGAAATTTATGGACAGTATTCGCAGCGGTACATTTAATTCTACATACAATAATAACGCAATAAAGCACTCACTTTTTTATTTCCTTGCAATTATTTCTCCAATACATTTTCTCACCACTGCGCATCTGAAAAGTATTGAATGGATTCAAAGATCACAACGTCGCAACTACAACAGAAGGTCATACCATTAACACCTTTGTAGATATAGACACAAGAGTTATAATTCTCTGTTTCAGGAAGTGAACCCACCCTATTGTAAACGCACCTTTCGTTGCGATGCTTTAATTCTCAATAGGGTTGCCATCTGTTATTGTAAATTAAATAATTTTTTTCAAGTGTAATATTATGTACCTAGGTACTACATTCTGTTAATAATTGATGCGTTATGATTGGTTTCAAAATAAACTTCTTAGATACTTTTTTAAAGTTATTAGTTTTAAATATGGTAGTTCATTTCATAAAGTTAGCGATGCGAATATTAATAATGTAAAATTAAATTTTGCAAATACTTCTGCGGTAAAGTCAATAATTTTCATATTTTACATAATTGTTAAGAATAAAGCTAATAAAATAAACCAGGATTTTGCATTAAGTTTCAAGGTGTGTCAACCCTACATGAACCGTACTTAATATTGACAATATCAGGTAAAAAGTGTAATTTAGTTGATGCGTGTTATGTAAAGCCGGGAGCACGGAGTACGGAGCTCCAATTTATGACCCCTTGCAGCGCGCAGTCGGCCGTAATCCGCTTGTATGCACGAGGTGACAAAAAATATAACGTTCGCAAACTACTCCAAATCCCATATTTTTAGCGTTGAGTTATAGTGGTAGTTAAAAGTTAGTGATAAAAAATACTTTAGGCAGCTACTACCTATTATGTTTTAAAAAAAATGGAAAAATTTATGTCGCTTTTACTGCGCGTAAAAAAATTCGTATGTGATACACAAAAGTAAGCAGAGTAACAAAAAGCTTTGGTTTTCAAAGAGTTAAGTAGACGTCCATACCTTTATTATTCCCACATAGAAATTGTCTTTTCTTTGTACAACTTACTGTTCCAGTTTTTAATGTCGGTATTGTCGACTGCAGTCTACTGTTAGCTGTTTCCACAAAACATAATACATAAAACATTAAATTATCGTTAATTACAACAATTATTTAAATACATTACAGACTGCAAACAGACACTAGTTACGGCCTACAAACATAGCTCGTTATCATCGTAATTAACAGAGTACATAATTAAGGAGAAATTGCGCTATCTACACACTTATTGCCTAACTGGGCTCGTAGGAAGAGCGAACAAACGGCAGAAAGATTTGCGTCAACTGATACGAATAACTTGCTGAGATTTATATTATGTTAACCGTAAACCCGATTTTTAGCTAAACTTATTTTTAGCTAGACAGAAACTTAGAAACACTATGCTAAACTATATAGTTAAGTCTTTCTTAACTAATAGAAAGTAATTTTTGAATCACTTTAACGTCGCTTTGCTTCTCAAAAATAACGCTTACTCTAAACAAATCCTAACTTAGCAGGAAATGCAGACAAATTCTTTATTAGACCTGATGAAATATGGTCGAAGCAATTAAGCCTCGTCCTCTAGGTATAAACCTATAACACCGGAGTAGCAGCGACATTATGAAGTAGTTATCTTTTTAATATGGCCGTAATGTTGGCTCGATGCCGCGCGCCAATAACGGAACGGTTGCCAATATCGGAGCTACCTGCTCCACTTTATAGCCCATTCCTGAGGCTGTTAAAAACACATTTTCTGACTACAAATGTGCAGCGGCCCGAGCCCCGACCATTTCTCCGACGTCGAGTGCAGCCCAGTTGGCATGCACCATTGCGCTCCTATTAAATTTTCTCAGATGATAATACTTCCTACTTACTGAGTCCAATATGTTTAGTTTTCAGAAAGCCTTTTGGTACTAAAGTACTAAAATTACGTCAGAGGTACGCAATGCTTCTGTTATAATATCATTAGGTTTTGTAAACTTAAAGTTGGCGCCTTTTGCTAGTATACTAGACTACTAGTGGCGTAATACAGATGCTGCTAATGAGTTACTAATAGTAGTCATGTATTGCATAAGTCATCAATTAGCGGTTTATGATGATGCCCACGCACCTAAAACGTTCACACATTCCCAACCAGATTGTTAACATTATCTTGGTGATCACGATTACTTATTCTACCAGAATCAGAAGCCGCAGAATTTGCAGGATCCACAATGCCAACAGTTGGTAAATTTTTGAGACGTAGGTAATTTTGTTTTGGTAAGGCGTTCGGTGTTTAGGGGCCACGGGGCTTACAAATGAGTCTTTGTATTGCTGTCCCGAGGGGCAACAACTCGACAGGCTTCATATACAAAAACTGTTATTACACGAAAAATGCTTAGACGAAAAAAAATTGGGGTCTAAAATATAAACATGAAAGCTCATAATTTTTTCTTCAATTAAATAATTGGGTCACCTGACAGCAAGATAGTGATAACTTTCGCATCAAGAATATTAAGAGCATAACCAAAACGTTGCCGAAAGAAGAGGGATTCTCTTCTTGAAGGATCCCCAGTGATAACAGTACAGGAACACATCCAGATGAAATTATTCCAAGCTACGTCAGGTCCCTGCAGACCGTGCATGATTTGCTAAAGATACTTGAAAATTTCGATTTACGCGAAGGCAGCTGCTCTAGAACTACAGGTCCATGCCCCGCAGAGCGGAGTAGTGGCGCGGCCATCATTGTGACCGTCGACAATGGTTGAGCCCGGCGCGCGGCGGTCGGTGGCTATACACCTTTACAATCTATCGTACCCTTTAGAACACGCTCTATTCATGCGTTTTACTTTTTCTATTCAAATAATTTCGGTCTCATAAAATGGAATTTTGTTTTTAGAAGACTTGAACTGGCTCGTTTGAAGAGACTTTCGTCTCTCAAGTTTCAATAGCTTTTTGAAAGTCTGCACAAAGCTCGCTGAGCTTAATTACTTCGTATTTCTTGGTCTTCATGTTCTTAAGGACGATAAGGCATTGTAATGTATGTTCGTAAAGTATATCATTAATAGAATGAAGTCCTATGATTTATTGTAAGAAATATACTCATCTTATTCAAACTAGCTATCTTTTAAAAGTTTTAAAGTTCCGACGCTCGTTTCCAGCGTCTATTGAGCATTCGCTTTTGTTGTATTTCTTATTCAACTTTTTTAACGCTTTTTGCATTTGTTCAAGTTTGCATAGGTTTTAAAGAAGTAGGTATGTCTGCATATTACCCCAACTTTGGGAGTTTCTGTAGAAAATTTGTACAAAAGCTAGATTTTGCCAAAGCACAAAAAGTTCAATAATATATACGGCGTTAATGTTTGCAAAATATGAACGTTTCGGCGGCCGGCGTCGCTTGGTCGCTGGTGAGAGCTGTGAGCAAACTCCATGGTAACAGTTTGTGCTGGTTCTCCCTTGTTTGTTTTCTTATCCAATACCATAGAACTGTAAACAATCTGTCCGTATATTGAAGACGATATCACTATAGAATTTAAAATACAATCATGCTTCCTATTTCGCCTCCTTTCGTATTAAAAATTTCGTACTTACAAATAAGCCCAATTTCTATGCTCTAGTGTTCTGCGAGTGGCTGCGTTTTGGGTAACTAGTCACTTTAAAATTATAATCATTTTCAAGCTACCTGCAACATTTAAGCTACTCTACACACTGTAGCTACTTTTGTTTCGTTACCGTAATTTAATTAATGTGGTATTGATAACTGAGTGTCAAGTCGGCGATTGTTCCTCGGAGGAACATTTTCCACACAAACAATAATTACGGCACTCACCGGAGCTCCAGATCGCCGGCAATAATGTCGGAATGACAAAATAAAACGTTTATGAGCAGGGAGTGAGTCGTTATTGTTTGTCGTAAAATCGATCGTAAACTGGCATTCACTTTACTGCGGCTCCTTTAACCGTAAGGGACGCTGCGTAACCTTTATTTCTAGTGTGATAAGGTTTAAAATAGAGCGATGCTCGGCAAGGGGCGGCGTTCTGTTTTACGCATCTATTAAATTTGCTTTGAGACAAATAACTCATGCAAAGTAACGCAGTCCACGTACAGGTGTCTTATTCTAGAATTCTGTAGTATGTAAGGGTATTTTTCCCTGGTTTTTAAATGTTGTTTTTAACTTAACGATGATGTGTCTGAATTGTGGAAATGTGCTTTAATTCTTTCTTTAAGTAAATATTCTCAACTACAAGTAAGTATGTGGAAATGATATAACATATTAACAAATGTTACTTATTCATAACCCACGCCCAGCCTAGTGTTATGGTAAATGAACTCTATTGTTTTCCTTTTTTTTTAATTTAATTGGGTAAAACTTTTCCAGCAGTTCGTATTTTATACATCTTAACTAGAGGGGTTTTCAAAGATTGCAATTACCTGTTTGGTAAGAAAAAGGCTCGAAATTGAAATATATAATTAAAATAATTCAGTGACGTGGTTCCAGAATATACCCCTAGAACTATGTAGTTACCGTCCGACAATATATTATACTACGACATTACATTAACATCTGAAGTGTAAGTGAGTGTATTAAATACAAGTTAACTATCAATACAACACTGTCTACCGTTTAACAGGATATTCACTTAGTAAAATTAACAAGTTCACTAATAAAAAAACTATTATTAATAAGTATTTTTTAAATGTCGACACAATGTTTTTCAGACAAATGAGAGAAAGAGTTATTAGTCGTTTAGGTGTTCTTTTTTTTAATTTAAATGTTTTACATAATGTGACGACCTTTGTTTTACTTTAGATAAGTTAATTGTTATTTGATATCTAAGTGCGTCTATACATATTTTTTCCAAGGTTTCTCCAGCCAGTAAGGACAAGTCGGATAAAGCAGATGAAAACACAAGTACCTAAATAAACACATTTAATCCTATACGGTTTCCTGTTCCCAGTAAGTACGGAGTCTCAAACCCCATCATAATAGATTACAGTTTCACAGGCTTTCCTAAGTCAATGTTGTAGGTAAGTTGAGATAACGTGCCGCGCCAGCTTCCGGTATACAATTTGCCAATGGGGGAGACTTCCGGTGCGCGCTAATGGCATGCCAGAGCCACACTGCCAGATTGCCACCGTGCCAGTCTCCTCGCGCCAGTGCCGTGCCACTAGGATCATTACGACGCCCCTCGAACCTCTTTTGTCCCACAGATATTGTTATTCTCTCTGTTAACAATCGCCCAATTACCGCGTGAAAAATGTTGCCAAATTAATTTCCAACGAGTGTTCGTGAGTAAATGTGCCGTGAATAATTATTTAAATTAATTGAGGATTTTTCTGTTTTTTGCATGCTGTGCAAATTGCCTAAAATTATCAGTTAAGGCTCAAATTACGTAATTTCATATTACATTAGATATAAGTGGATAAATTGATATTTATTAATTATTATTTTATGAGAACCTACATAGGTAATCATGGTCAATATGATGTCATTAAAATAAATATTTTTTTAAATAACTCTACATTTTCTTAGATTACCGCCTCACACTATGATTCCCGTGTCATGATTGCTATGGATAATACAAATAGACAAAGGAAACACATCCACACCTAGATTACAACCTAACATTCATTATTAAAATTTCGCCTCAATGAGAATTGAACTCAGGCCCAGTTGAATGGTGGTCCGCCTTGAAAACCATTGCATTATGACACCTTTGAAAATTATCTGTTGATATTTTTTCTTTCGAATGCATTACTTAGATAAACATGTGGGTGACGCATGACACGTCACATTTCTACATCAAGATTTCATTGTCATCATTGCGATGGGAAAGATCACTCCCAAGACTTCTTTAAATACCTATCTCTAATTACAATAACAAAAGGATCGCTGGGAAACTCGAGAACAAAGTTGTTTAGTAATGGTTTGAGCTTAATTGGTACCTACTTGTTCTTGTTACTTTTAATTTTGAAACCTAATTTACCTGATTTATTTAGTTTTCGATGTCTCAGAATAATAAATAAAATAAAAAATTCAAGTTATTAATAAAAGTCGAACACGGCGTTGGAACTAATAATATAGAGCAACTACATACTGCATTTAGTTATTATTATTTTATTATTAATATTGCCTACTCTACCATTTATGCTACTTTGTATTTGTGTTCCATTTACCAATAGCCGGGCTTTTAACAATAACACCGGTTTATAGTACCTACATAAATCGCATTCTACTTTACGATACGACACTGGATGTAAAGCAGTCACAGATTAAAGAATATTGCTTTGTATTGTAAATTGTATTACTTAGTAGGTACTTTGCAGTTTGTAATTAAAGTGTTGCAAACCAGGGAGGGAGAAATCAAGGAAGACAAAAGGCAAAATAGGCAAAATCGGGGATGCTTAGGTGTTCATTGTTTAGTGAAATTGTATTCAGGTCTCTCGCCGTCGTCGGTTCGATAGGCGCTGCTAATGACGTTTTGTGACCGGAATTGGAACAAAAAATAAGCAATTTACTTCGAGCGCCGCCCTTTGTTGCAGCGGCCGTCGGGGTGCCGCCGTAATGTTTACCGTTCTGCACTTCAAAATGAACGTTCGATTCCTAACTTGAATTTTAAATTTCTTTGCACCCGATTGCGTCAAAAATAGGGTAAGGTTTTTGAACGAATGTGCGTGTATGATGTATGTCCATTTTTTACCACGCTTTGGCATTTTTATTTCCATTAACAGGTATCACTAACAAGAGCTAGGTAGTTACTAAGTTAGGTTCCATCCCTAGAGTCCTATACAAGTTGTCAGGATGTCTATGGGCGGCAGAAGATGGTACCTACTGCAAGTAGTTTAATATTCTATACCATAGTTGGTGATCTGTATAGCACAATGGTTACCATGTCTGACTGCTGTTCAAAGGGTCCTGGGTTTGATTATCAGCGGAGCGGAAATTTGAATGATGAGTTTTTTTACGTTCTCGATCTGGATGTATGTTTGTGTGTTTCTGTGTTAGCCATTGCACACACGACACAGGGAATGCTGCTGTAGGCTCCGAGTGTGTACTGATTATTTGCTATTATTCTCACAGCATAAAAACAGAGTGCTCTAACTGTGATACATCAAGTATCAAGTTGTATTGTTTCAACGTTTATTTGTAGCTAGCAGCCCCATTGCTGCGCTTTGGCAAACAGCAATCCATGCGGCGGCAGCACAATACCTTTTCATTAACATTAGCTAACGAGCAATGTAGGTAATGGTTTAGATAGGACACACAATTAATGGTAATGCACTCTGTTACTACGCTACTTGATATTAACACCGAATCGGTTGTGCGGTGCATCGGTCCAGGCTTCGATTCCCGTCGAGACAGAAATTTTAATGATGAATTTAAATCTCTGTTCTCGATCTGGGTGTGTCCTTGTCTATTATCGTTAGTAAAACATTGTGTTGTAAAAAAGAAATCATTGTTTGGGCTGTAGAGCGTATACTTACTCAAGAAATGTGCATAGAAACACTCAAAAAATTGTTTTCCCTTCTTTTGGCGCAATGAAGTATAATAGGAAAATACGTAAATTCAACGTACTGTACGTTGAATTGTTAATTTTATTCTAGAAATGATTCAAGAAGTGTGTTTGATTTTTATAGCCTGAGTGATATCTAACAATAGTGACTAACAATATGCTCCCATTTCATTTATTAGTATTTATCGCGGAAATATTCCCAATAACCCCATTCCACGGATAAGGGACGGAGCCGCAGCGGATCGCTGGCTCGTTTTTGCGAAATAAAAAGTAATCACACAATAAATAACTATGCACTATCATATTTCACGGCTTATGAAAGAGATGCATGATTTACGAGCGGCCGCAGCTGTTCCTCTCGCTCTGGCGCGGCCGCGCTGTGAAGGATTTATGAAGAGCCTTTGATGCCTGAATACATCTAATCTGATGCGTCAAAACAGATTCAAAACAAATTTCCTGTGACATCAGATTAAACAATTTTAGCTGAATCCGCGAATTAAATCTACAACTTCCGACGTGACAAAGATCTCGTGTAGCTAAAAGAAGTGCTCTAAATCAGCAAATTTTGTAAAGAACTAGGTTTATGTGAAGGAAAATAAAACTAGTGATCCCACAATAACCCTGAAAATGTTACATCGTATTTAAGTACGAGAATATGCAATTATGTTGAAGATCTACTTCTGCCGGGTCAGCTTGTTTATTATGAAGGATCTACCTCGACCGTAATCTTGCAACATAATGGATGAGTATAATGTGCAATGGATGAGTATAACCATCCAAAATATTTGCCACAAAATAATAGAAGTAGGTAGGTACCTACTCGAGAACTGCTTTGTTAAAACTAGGTTTTGATAGTGGGAACCACTACTATACACTTAAAATAAATCCAAACAGAACCATAAATGTGAAAAAGGAGCCAAGTTCGGTAGAAATTGTTGTAGGAACGATGGTTGTAGTAGACGTTCTAACTGATAAAAGAACTGAGATCTAAATGGTGCCAAGTTTCTTGGCGGTTGCTTTAATTATAGAGCTATAAGATTCTTCAAATTGCTTACAAAACAATTTGTTCCTTATTTATTGTAGGATTTCTTGTTTACTAAGCAATATTCTCAAAGACAATAACTACGCAGTGTAAAAGAATATATATTCATAAGTAAATCGTTTTTTTTTTAATAAAATATACTTAATTGATACATTACCGAATCTTACTGTTTAAGGAGATAACTTTTCAAGGACTTTATTAAGCACTAATTCCCCGGCTAGAGTAACAGCTTGGATATAAAATTTAAAAGAATAGTAAGAAAGTAATATCTATTCACAAATGTCTCCTCCTGGCCTTGCGCCGCCTACATTGTCCCCGAGCTACTCATACGATGCTCACATAACACTGAATATTTATGGAACCTTCGAAGGTTATATTATGATACAGCACTAGCGTAGATAATACGATGTTATTTTTCAGTGTCTGGAGAATGTTAGAATGTTGTCTGTTCTGACGTCATTACCGGACTTTACAAAGAACTCCGCGTGACTGCAAACACACGACCAGTAAATACGATTATGAACGGTCTACACACGAACAAACCGACACTTTTAATGGAGTGTCCTATTAAAATGTAATTTAGGACGAGGTAGTTTGAGCATTGGGTTTCGTATATTTTCCTGCAAATATTAGACCATTTTTTTATGGAACAGTCATTCGTTTGCAGTGACAAAAACTGTCATAGGTAAATGTTTTGCATTCTGTCTAATTTAACATACCGTCGAGTCCGTATATTGAAAACTATTTAGTTTCAAAAACGCGGTGAATATGAATTGTGAATGAACTTGGCATTTTACCGAATAAAGATCCAGATTAAAACTGTAGTCGTTAAAAAACAAAAGCAGAGTTAAGACTTCTTTATGTATTCATTGAGATAAGTGGCAATTCTAAGTTGCTGGCCCGGCACGGCAGCGGGTATGACCAAAGCATATAAACAAACGGGCGTTGGTATCGCTGGCGTAACTAATAACCAGATAAGGCTAACGAGTAGCTCCATAACACAACAGAGCCAGCACTCGCCCGTGAGCCGCGTAATAAACGGGTACGACCACAAGGAAATGTGTACTTATCCGCCTGTAAAAATGACGTGTACTTTTCTCTGAAATGACCGATTCTTATCAGCTATTCTCAATGACTCTTAAAAACTTCCATTCCATGTATACAGTTAACGATGTTGTTATAGGCAACATCAATTGCAGCGGCAAAAGGGGAAATTAATTTTTCGTACAATTTACGATGCATCTCTTTATGTTGTGAACGACCCGCTAGAAGTAATCGCCTATATATACCTACAAGTACAAATGTTACATCGAATACAGCAAAAGCTCACACAAAATAGCCGTTGTATATGCAAAGCCATGCACGCCCTCGTACAAAAACAATATGCGCTATGTATATTCATAGTTAAATAAGCTTTAAGTGTACCTAGTTGAGAGACGTGACGTCAACTGTCGTCTGTCACGCACAGCGTGACGTCGGGGACGGTCACCATAAGGTCATTCAGGGTGACCGATAATACGAGTATGTAACGGAAAGTTTCAGTAACTTTTTTCATGCCTTACAAAGGTTTTATATTGTCGCTAAGGCGTTACTCGCTATTTAAAGTTCAGATAACAAGTCGTCCTTTTTGGTCCTTGGTTAATTGGTACAAAGGGCATCAAACAGGTTTTCCTAGCATCTGTTACCTCTACCATAGTCGTACAACACCCTTATTCGATTGATGTCAGAAATGGGATTATCTCCTTATGTTGTCCAACATTCAGACATTAAATTCTGTTACACTTTAAACCTGACGTTAAATCTGATCTGTAGCAGACAGACTAGCAGAATGTAAGATGTCTTATCAAAAGGTCGTCGGTCCGATTAACCGGTTTACTTGTGTTAAACAATTATTCTTTGTCTGTACATTTTGACGTAGTTATTGTAAAAATGCTGCGCTCATCTCGACTACGGACTCGGCTGAATAAAGTTATAAAAGAAAGAAAGATATTGTGGAGTTAGCATCTTTCTTTGAAATGGTGGACAAGAGTAATAGTGTGCGTTAGGTTATGAGCGTAGTTATGAGCGAGAGCGGAAGCGGAATAAATTAAATAAATTGATTGAAATATTATTTATCTGCCCAAGACTTGGATAGAAGATTAGGTTAGGTTAGGACAAGAGATCGTCACAAAAGCGAAGTTAGAAAAAATATATTTATTTATCATAGAAGGATAAAATGATGAAATGATGGATGATAAAATTAAAAGATTTTTTTTAAAAACAAGCTTTTATTACTTGTTAATAAGAAAAAGAACTAAAAAAGATAAAAAGTACAAAATTTCAAGTCCCTATTGTTAACCGTTGAACAGTTCAATCGTCTGGAGCCAATCCTGGTAGCAGTATCACATAATGCTTATTATATAAACATGCATTGTTATCAGGACTGGACCTGTGTGTAAAATTTTAGGTCAATCTGACACCGGGAAGTGGGTGAAATTTAGCTTGCAAGATTTCATTACAAACACCGGGACAGGTGAAACTAAATAAAAGCTTGTAAATAAAAATGGAACATTAGGTAGGTACACATGATAAGATGTACTGTGATACCTTTGGTATTGAAATATTATAACAGGGTTGCGGTTCCCACATTCAGGACACAAAGATCGTAATTATATGCTAAGAGAAACACTAATTAGATATTTATAGTCCGACAAATCTCCATAATTATTCAGACGTTTCACTAAACATATTATTCAAATTATGTTTGAAATTACAATATATTCTGAACTCATTCTTATTTATTTGAACAATTGGACAGCTTTTGGTAGAATATGGTAATATTCACGCTTCCGCGTATAACCAAGTACGGGCCTTACACGATATTTGCCTTCCACGTAACGACGCACATCTTTCCCCTTTTTATATAGACAAAGCACTCGCACATCAGACGATATTACATTGAATCGTTCCCAGTAGTTGTACAAACACAGTTTTTCGTGCCACTCCTTATATTCCGTCGAATAGACAAATAATGGAAATAGCCGAAGCGATACAACTCTTACGAATAATAACTTTGCCTCGAGCTTTTTATGTTTTCTCAGCGAACGATCGATGACGGGACACTGACATGCCAGTTATATTAACTTTCATACAACTTCTTGGGAGTAGCGATGAATATGTTAAGATTGTCGACTGATAATAAAATTTTAGTAAAACTTAACCATTTGGAAACAGAAACGAGTACATCGAGAAATTTTTGGGAATTTTATATCACTAAAACCCGTCAGTTAGCCTCAAACGACTTTAATTTGTCCGGTTATATTAATATTTCAGAGAGTAGGACCTCCCACGGGTCCGTAGCCCAGCTAAACGTTCCCAGCGACAGTTAATTTGATCCTTTTACTGACAAAGATCAAATACGACCCGCAGCACTCCGACCGCATCAAACAGTTTCATGTTTCTGTCTGAAGCACTTCTCAAACTGGATAAAAATCAATTTGCTGTGTGTCATGGAGGATGATTACAATATATTCGGGTTCCAGCCATCGGGTAATCCTCCGGGACGCCGGGACGACCTCGTCAGCTGCTCGTGACGTCGTGACGCCACTAAATTCGAATCAATACACGCTCCTATTAATATTTACCCCTTATCTTTCATGCACCCGCCGGGTCATAGTACTGGTTTTATAAAGTCGATGCTAACATAGGTATTTATCGATCAAAACATTGGACATTAGGTATAACACAATCAGATATTGTTAATTAATGACGATTTTATTTTAGCGTTTTCAAAGTTTTGGCGCTTTTTGTATTGTAATTTAAATTATTAAACTTGGTCTGTAAATGTAATGATACGACATTGTTCAAATGTCTACCTTAAAATAACAGTTTCGTAGTAGTTTAAATAAGCTAAATTGTTGTAAATATTACTTTTTACTGCTTCAAAGAACACAGACACAAAACCTGCAAGCCTGAGCGATCGTCTTATCCGAAATTAACGTGGACAAAGCTCATTACCTACATCAAGCTCAAGCTTACCGTGAGGACTTAGTGCAGAGACTTGAACTTATTCGACAATCGGATTTAAACTCAAAATCATTCGTCCTATTGTCGTATTAGCGTCTTTTCCACGTAATATAATCTTCCCTGAGACATTCCTTGACGTCACTAAAATAAAATGATGTATTTCTGAAAAACGTCTACTCGTTACAGGATACCGATCCATGGACGTACAAATACATCCAAAAATTTCGACATATTTGTCGTTGCTATCCATTACTGGCTACGTTACCGTCATGCTATAAATACGACTTACTGACCTTTCCATGTACTGTAAAATATCGGAATTCTCTTGTAGGAGGGTCGTGGAATTACATTTCTCTTTGACATTTTTTATCGGGCAATTTGGATGATGGGATATTTTATACGTAACGTCTATTATTTCCATGTCACCCGAGCCCGTATGGAGCGGACAGATTTAATCCTTTGTATTACGTGACGCGCTAACTAAACCTTCCTCGTGTAGGGATGTATTGTTAGAGGCGTAAATTGTACCCCATTCAATACTCAGTTAATACTATACTGAGATTTGTTATTGATATCCGTCTGTGCTTAATAAATACTTTCGTTTTTATGTCCAATTATGAACCCTCCGAAAAATATTACACTTACTCGTATAATCCCTAATGCATCTGTTAGTAACATTACTTGACAGATAGATAAATTAAGGCCACGTTCATAATTTGTTCCATAAGCTTACATTTTAAACTCTTTTCATTTACAATTATTTTAAAAGAGGATCCCTTCCTGAAAAATAGTTAAACCAATCGAAAAATTTACCTTACCAACGTCAGACGTCTTGAATATTTCTGAAAAAGTGACAATAAAATGTTACTAATGCAATCGTCGAAAAATGGGAGCTAAGAATAATTATAGTCAGTAGTGAACCTACAATTCTACATAGCAACATTGTTCTTTATACGTCTCTTAAATTTATGATCCGGAGCTGAAAGGAGAACCATATTCCGAGTAGCTGAGTACAGCCGTCTCTGGAGTCATAATCCTCTAAGAGCATCTTAAAGTAAGCCGCTAAAGTAGGGGCTGCGATAACTCGGACCGTGTTTATTTTCTAGAAATGTTATAAAAGAAGTAATGTCGTCTGCTCAAATCTCTACCTTTGGGGATTAATAAAGTTGTCGTACGACCGGTCGTATGGTTATTGTTACATGGTATTGTTCCTTATCTTAATACGATTTATAATGGCACGAATGTTACACAAAGCTTTATTTATTTGTGCTGCGGAGTTTTGAGAATTATTCTTCACTTACAACGTACTGTAATAAAAAAAACAGTCGAATTAGTGAAAGCAGTACTGCGGCAACTGTGCAAACGACTTTATAATGTCTATTTAGTAATAATAACAAGCATGCAATATAATACATTCAACATCCTTCCTTCGTAACCTCATAAAATATTAAGTATTCTGGCGCCTATCTTCTTTCCCTGTTAACGAAGAGCACTAGTTATTTGTATAAAGATTTGGCGTCGAGATAATGTGATGGCGTGGCGTCTATCAGGTGAAGTCGTGGACGGGACGTGACAAAATAATAATGTTGTCGCTTAATGCCCTCGGAATAGATATTTTTATAGAGACGCTTAAGATAATACAGATTTAGCCCCTAACATGAGCACATTATTTTGGACGTCTGCTGATCGAAAACGTCCAATGTTATGTATTAAGACGGTAGACAATATTATAAAATGATAGGTCATGTCACGCAACTAATTTAGACCCGATGTGGTGACGTCATCACCAGGGTAGACTTTTCCTCTAACCCATATTTCTAATGCTATTATAATACAGTTTATCTTTTATGTTTTTGTATTCTGTAGTCTCTGCTATCTTATAGTAAAGTTTACCTAAGGTGACCCTTTCTTCATGGGGGTACGACTGCAGGATAACAAACGTGAGTTGGGTGTCAGGTTTCTTCGTCAGAACGTGACTAAGTTCGGTGCCACACATCGTCCTTACCTGCCTCGAGGTAACTCGCTCCTCGTCAAACATCCTCGCAAGTTTTTTTCATATTTATTTACAAAATGAACACATGGAGATTAAGCAAGGTTTGATGTGATCTCCGTCTATGAGAATCAGTCCCCTTCCCTCGTTTGCTATCTCAGTAAGCTTGCCAATAAAAAAGATACCTAAGACTTTGTTTTAAAGGACAGTAATTTACTTTTGCTTCAAGACTTAGCACAACAACACCCATTATCTTTTAAAGCCTACTCGAGTTCCATAAAGTTGTTTACTGGACCCATTATTAATAGTACCCATTAAGATACAGCGGTCAATAAAGTTGTTTGCTCAGACCTGTAAGATTTCCATCACACCTTTACGACCTTTCTCCCTTAAAGTTGTTTATGACGTGCATTTATTTTCGCGATTTATGGCAGTTCCGACGGCTTGTGTTGTCTGGCTGGAGTGCGGACCACAATGCAGACGTCCCGTTCACGGAATACTAACCATTGTCATGTCGGAATTGTATTTCTATTTTCGCCTTACAATACTTTTTGATGCTGCTTTTTGTCCGATTGTTACAAAGTGAATTTTACA
The DNA here is from genome assembly GCA_001278395.1 of Lerema accius. NCBI lineage: Eukaryota > Metazoa > Arthropoda > Insecta > Lepidoptera > Hesperiidae > Lerema > Lerema accius. The sequence goes on from LGAG01000799.1 coordinate 200,104, forward strand.
ATTACGTGCCCTATTGTTAGCTGATGCTGTGAGGTGCTTACGTTTTTATCTATTTTTGGTATTTTTTTAAAGAAAAAAATTTGATAGCACTGCATTAAATTAAAAGACCGACTTTATTTTAAAAGTATTCAATAAAAGAACATAAGCGCTCGATAATAGGAGTATTATGAAGCCATTGCCCGTGAAATTGCCGTTCTGTATCGAAAAACAAAAATAGTTTTTGTAAATAATTTTCTCAATCGAAGTACCGATGCATCGCTGTTATCAATGCATTTCCGCAACATCACAAAAAGCGAATTGAGGAGGCAATTGGTTGCGGGAAAAAATCAGAACTAAGAATCAATCAAAAAGTGTCTTTCAAACGCTTCGTCGGAAATCATTTTGTTTATAGTAAGAGTTCGTGTAAATTTCATAAAAAGTAGAATTCAGTAGACGTAAGGTTTGAAGAGTAGGGTTGGCGAAGAACTGCAGTCTCTTTACACTAATTTTGCGACTAATACTGTCGGAGTTTGTCGTTTATGTGATCGACCGCGCTTCTCATTCTTTTAAATTGTCGATAAAATAAATTCGCAGTGACCCTGGTTTGACGAAAGTACGAAACAGTGCAGTGTACATATTTTTTCAACATGACGACGACGGACGCATGGTATTCCTCTATTTGTGTGTAGACTTGCGTTTAAATCAAAAAATTCCATACAAGATCTGCGGAAAACAAAAGTGTCTTTAGTTCTGTGGTCCAAACACATAAATTAACTGGTGATGCTGTAACTCAGTACCTACAGTTTCCGATTTTGAGCCCTTCCATCGTGAACAGAACGATGTCAGCAAATTCAATGACGCAGAAACAAATTAACAACCCAATTCCGAATAAAAATTGTGTAGCTGTAACAGCGTTCAAATTAAGTTCACAATTGCCTATTTCAGAATCGGCAGTTCCACAGGCGAGGACCTAACATTATTCTCCACATTTACAACCTTTGGCCTTTAACGTTTTATTGCAATTGGCATTCGTTTAACAACTTTATTACAGGAACAAATATTCGTAGCAATTGTATCCTCAGATCGTTATCTTTTGGAAATATGGTTCAAAGAAACCGCATGCAATTAACAAATGTTTGCCTTTAATATTGTAACTAGTGCGTATGTATAATAGCAAGAAAATGTATAATGACAGAACAGGCGGGTGGTCTTCCTTTCACAAGTACCTACCTACCTACAGATTAGTTGAGACACAGATAGTGATCAGCGACACAATTCGTAGGGAATTTCTGATAAGCTTATGCCTGGGAATCAGAAAAAGCCCTAGTGCGATAATTGCCATGTTAATAATGGCACTACATTGATGCAGACACACGTTAAAATAATAGTGTTGACGATGTTAATTTACACTTTCTCTTTTTAAGGGAAACAAATACATCGACCCTAAACTATGAAAAAAGGATGTCTAAAAGCATGTCCACCTTAGCATTTGTTTAACCATAAGTATGTAGCAACCATATAATGTAAGATTGCACTCATCCTATCGAAGTTGATTAACGATTCGATTTCGTTGTTGATCATTTACGACCGACTGAAGCCTTTTGCTCTTAAGAAGAAGCACTTATAGTTTCTACGTTCGTAACTAAAAATAACATTTCCAAAACGCACGAATTTCGTTGCCCTTAATAAGAATACCTTTCATGGTCGTCAGACGAAGTCACGTATGTGTTTGAAAGTCTCGATGCGATGCCAAATCAATTATTTTGAAGTAGGGCCGAGCCGCCGTCACCGAGCGGAGCGGAGAACACTTCCACATCATGACGTCACCACTCACGAACACTGACACCCTCAACATCTTATCTTCGATATTCACTCTGTTACTTCTTATTGGGCTTTATTGAAAATTGACTTGTAAGTTTTTACCCGCGGCTCCTTTTATTTCATTCGGGTTTAACTGGGCCATTTACTTTGATGGTAACAAAAACGCTTTAGACAAAGACCTTTTTGCGCTTCTTACAATTTGGATGTTTTATTCTTTTTAGAAACATTCTCATACAAAGTGTTAAATCACTGTTTTATGTTTTCGATTAGATTTCTGTACGATGGCAATGTATACGTATTCAGTCATTGCCGTTTCTTTTATCCCACTGCGCCAGAAGGAAGGTACACCTAATGTTTTTTTAGTGTATGGATGTATGTATGTTAATTTAATATTTGACATACAGGGTATCCACCGTAGGGAGCCACACACTCATTGTCTAAACGTTTACATATAAATTGTATTTTGTGAGTGTCAGGACCGCACAATATGTGCATTCCACTGGCCATAGTCGTCACGTCGCCGTGTCGTCGCCACGTCGCCGGATGAAATCTCATTGTGCTCGAAGCAGGTGTGCTTTGTTACAGAACATTGCTTCACAATCGACGGATTAAAATACACATTTACGTTTAATGGATAACACCCTCGAAGACTGCGGAGGTGGGAAAACGTGTTATACACTAATAATAATAACAGAACACTCACAAAAATGAAATACGTGTGTTTTTGGCTTCTAACTTTATTTGTTGACTGGCAATGCATGAATACTGGCGCATTTGCTATTTTAGTCATGAAGACAGTTGCATAAGATTGCAATCTATTTTTTGTAACGGTTTTATGGACGTTAGATCTTTTTACATGAATGTGAAAAGCAAACAAAGAGATTTAAAATGTAGGTCCTCTAAACAGACTTACTTTGAAGTTTGCTCAACGACACCATAGGAACAGAACAGAATGAATATTTCACTTTACTTCGTTATCGTTATGAACGAAGTAATGGGTATAATGAACATGCGGTATCCAGTATACAGCTGACCTCGTATTACGAGGGCGGTTTTAATTTAAACTGAAACTATGAAACTAACGAATCTAGTGGGAATTAGCTAGTTTCGTGGTCCGTTTCTGCTAACTAACAATTTGACCATTGCAATAGTATTGAACCGCAATTGACAAGTTATTTATTCTGCGGTTAATAAATGCTAAAATACTTCGTTAAGTGAGCTTTTAGTTCCCAAGACGAAATAAATGATTTGAATTTTAAAACTCTCATAGACCCATAATAGTGATTTCGTGCGCCTGGAGTGCCGTACACAACACACAGATCGACAATAGAAAGAAGTCGTTATTCAGATTTATGTCTCTCTAGGAATAAAGGATCCATTAAACGGAGCTGGTATAGTAACTGTTTTATATCATAGGGATCGCCATTGCTATATCATTATTTAAACAAAACACACGCCCTTAATATGCTAACAAAATCACATATTATTATGTGTCAAACTACTTTGCCAAGACCCAATTGAGACACAATAGTGTTAATTAGCAGACTAGTGTCCTTACCGGTCGTCGGTCGCAGATATCAGCAGCCGGTCGCAGCAGTCGGAATAATAAACACATTACTAGAAGCGGTAATCCGCCGCCATTATAACTTTAAATTGCCTCTCAAATGGGGTTTAGTTGGCAGTTTGGATAGAACGCCCGACAATTAACACGTTGCGTAACTGTTTGGAACTATCTACTTATTGTTAATGTCATATTTTATCTTCTAAGTAGGTATAATTTAGTTTAGTTAAGTAAAATTTGTACTAGCTGCTTCTGCAACAGTACGTACTTTTATTACTTGTGTTGTGAAAGCTGTTTCCTGAAGTTAATTACATAGTACTTTTTATCACCCCCCTTTCGACTACATATATGTATTATACTTCCGTCTTATCCAGTAAAAAACTAGGCAAACATAATTCAAAGCGCGGCTCGCTACGATAACTTTATTATAGGTACTGTAATCATTAGAAAGTTGCAATTATTTTTAGCACCAATGCAAAAACTAACAACTGTATCTATCTGTTAATTTTTGTCGCTGTGTATGACATTTATATTTTTTAAAGGTAAAATCAAATTACGTATTTATTTCAAGTGTGAATGTTTGTTAAATATAGGCAAACAGTGCAATTGGCTCTCAAAGAAATTGACATTGTTATTAGATGAACTCTAATACCGTTTTACCACCGACTACTCAATGAGTTTCTTGAGCGGGAACAATTTTAGACGGTATATAAGTACCCTAAAAACGTCCGTTATAATAAAGTACCTCACACAAACGGCTCTACTCTACATTTTGTTTAGTCATGTAGAGAATTAGAGAGGCACCATTTTGTACCAACATTTACACTGAACATTTCAAAACACTTGTCCAAACGACCCGTAGGCGGTAACTTGGGTTTAAATTGGAAACAGGTAGAGTTCATAAAAACTACTGATCTTTACGACCTTAGTAATAAGGGTGGTATTGATTTGTGCGGCAAAACTAGTTGGGAACCGGGCTGAATTCTGTCTAATTAACCCACATTAACTTATAATTGAATTCTGAACGTATTTTAAACACAGGAAATCGTATTGTAATGTGAATTCGAACCTAAAGTTTAAGCTACATTTTATTGTAGGTACCTACTTAATAGTCATAGCGGTGATAACCTAGTGGTTTGAACGTTGGTCACTCGAACAGGAGTTCCTATGTGCGTATTAGATACTGAATATCACCTGCTACGGTAAAGGAAAACATCGTGAGGAAACCTGCACACCTGAGAGTTCTCCATAAAGTGCTCAAAGGTGTGTGAAGTCTGCCAATCCGCACTAGGTCATTATGGTGGATATGGCCTGTACCTCTCACACTGAGAGGAGACCCGAGTCCAGCAGTGGGTCAGTTATGGGTTACAAAGATAAAATTACTTAATAGTCATGTTAACAGCTCAAGTTGTATCCTACATTTTTGATATGACATCCATTATGTTTATGTCACTATTTGTTCTAATAATACTATAAGACATTGTAATAGGCATTGGTCTCGACCAAAGATATCACATACAGAAGTCCTCCCCAGCCTAATTAGCGATGTATGTCGTGTTTGTGGAGACAGACGTACAGAAGGGGGGGTTAGTTCACCAGCGACCGTCACGAGAGCGCAGTTCAGGCTAATTACAGAGATAAGGCCTATTATTACTTTAATGAGAGTAATAACTGTTAACGTAATGTAACGCAGTGGGTCCAGTAGCTATCTAATGGTAACGGCGCACTCGCTAGCTATTGTTAACAGATTAATGTTTAATGGTTGTTGTTATGCAGTATTTTGTAATGTGTAGCAAAATTAATGCTGTTCCTTTTCACGTAATAATAAAAAAATACATTGAAATAATTTACTCTTGCAATAGTTACCAATAGTTTTATTAGTCTATTAACTACGTTCCTACCTAATACGTCTCTTTCTAACATATGAAGACTGATGACAAAAGAATTAATAATTACCCTCTCATTTAATAAATGAAGTAATTTGATCCGATCTCGAAGACCAAGTGAGTAAACAATTTTCATTTTCATTTCTATAAGAAATATGGATAGTTTTATATGTATGGTGTCCTCTGCGCGGGTGGTATGCCCAGTGGCGCCACCACCGGCTGGCTCGGCAGTCTTCCGCCGGCTGGTGTAATTGCAGTCTTTGTGTCCGAAATAAATGAGCCGTTATCGCAGCGATGGTGATTACACTCCGCCACCAGCCGCCACACACCAGATGACGGCCTTTGTGTTTAAACTACTTTTAAAACTTTCTTCTGTATGTATTAAGGGCTCCTGTCTTCGTTAAGGGGATCAGACGTATGGAGGCTTTTTTGTATTAAAAGTACCTACTTTACTTAATAGTTACAGTTTTCAATAACAGACGATGGTACTCGGCTTCCTAGCGAAAGATTCAGGTTTCGTTTCCATGCCGACAGACAAAGAATGTACGATAAAGTAAACCTTTAAAGCCCCCGCGAGCAGCACCGGCACAAAGCTCCTCGGCCCCCAGAAACGTTTAATGAGCACCGTCTCATGTCAAATATTTCTTTTAATGACCGATTCGAACCCCAGACCCCGTGTTCTGGGACTGTAATCTTCGCCGCCCTCGGATCTTCACCCTTTCATTAAAAATATAATTGAACCCTGCAATTACGCGCACAGGGCAGTTCCCACCGAGGGGTGTCGAGTGCCCGCCGGAATAGCTTTTGGAACTTAAGTGTTATGATTTAATAAGGTTGAGCTTTTTAGGGTTAACTGGTTTCTGCCGGCGGCGCGGCCTGCCTGCCTGCTGCTTGTGTTAGGGTTCCCTACATACAATGTTGAAGCCGAATCCTTGTTAGAACGTCAGTTCAACTATCTCTATCTTAATCTGGTGATCACAAAAAGTAAAAATTGGTTAAACATTAGAATAAAGTTAGTCAGAACAAATAGATCTTTTCTCGTAAACTATGGATCAATACGAATAAGTACTCATATTCTAAAGAAAAAGCCCTAAATAGGTCCTACTAATAATAATGGAACATTTTAAACTCGATTTACATTTCATGTTATTTATATTTACAAAATATTTAATGCCAAAATTATACAATCAGGGAGTACTTACAATGAAGTCGCATTGCAAAAATATTACTTTAGTTCGGGGGTAAGTACATACTAACGTGAGAATTACATTTGCCTTTGTAGTCCCATGTAACAAATAACAATTCTAAAGTGCAAAAATATGCAAATAGAAAGCGGTCGGCAATTAGAAAGATCAAAAGAATACTCCTATATACCGTCAACGTCGATGGAAAAAAATATCCAACGACTTTTATCTTTTCACAAGTCCTTATTTTTTCAGTTGACAAGAACATTGAAAGCGAATTAATGCAGTTATATTAATTTCGGCCGAAGTAATTGGAGTGCGTCTAAAGTGGGAGCATCTCTTATTAACATTTCTCCCTTGTCATACTCACTCAGCCGCAAACCGTTTCATATATTCTAAACATTTTTTCCCCGAGTTCACCGCCAGACGCTGCAGGGCTGTCGCTGTTGTTAATCAACTTAAATGTTACTAATTTAGTAGGTAAAATTTTAGTAGGTAAAACATATATTTCTTAATTTCATTTAATTTCACAACATAAAGTGCAAGGGTTGCCATTCCGGATCACTGTTTAAGAGTTTGGTACAGGTACTAGGTTCGATTCCCAGCTAGGCAGAAATTCGAATATTAAATTTGAATATCTATTTATTGATTGGTGTGTATGTCCCATGTCTATTAATGTTGTACGTGGGACCTAGGATATAGAAAATCCTTGTGGTAAGATATAGGTGTGTTGCGTTTTTATTATTATGAATTTATGATTGTTTAAATTATGCTCGTAATATTGACGTCACTTCCTGACAGTGTTCTATAGCAACGATTGGGTATCTCTAATCCGCTAGCATATTGTGTGTTGTCAGATTTCACAATCATTTGAGAATTTTAAGCCGAACTCTCAGGTACGTAGCGTTTTTAACGTTTATGTCTTTTAATATAGTGATATTTATTTTGATATAAGCATGTTACATTGGAAAAACCTTACAGGGTTCACAGTAAGAACTGAAACAAAGAACCCAATTTCAAGCATTTAATCCCTGGTTGTTTTAATATAAAAATTTCAAAGTTTATACAAAACTTGAAAGAGTTTGAAAAATTTACGATAAACAAAGAAATAAATAATTTTATCCACGAACATGAAATGATAGTACCAATCAAAACCTTACGAGTACTTGTTGTTACTGCATTTCAAATGAAATACTGATAAGATATTCGTTACTAAATAAACAATCACAACGTGTTATTGGCTGGCAGCCCTACGGCCGGGAGCGGCACAATACGCATCGTAACAACCGATATAAAATTGAAATGCCTGAAACGTGCTTCAAAATATAATTGAGTCTTTGTGCTCTACGCGCTACTTTATAAAGGGTACTAGACATTAAATTACATTCAAATGAAAAGCGACCTTGTTACGAGACGTTAAGATTTAAATTAGCTTAAGCCAGTGCGTCATACATATGCAAGGCACCGGCGCACTTGTTTCAACTCCTGCCTATTTATTCGAAGGAAAAAGGATTTGTATGTATGGAAATAAGTCGTGGCGGAGACTGACATTGTGGC
>LGAG01000799.1:211739-232007 GCA_001278395.1 Lerema accius
GCCTTATAATTGCTAGTTGATATTATTTAATTAGTGTAGGAGATTATATAGCATATACAGTTTGCTATAAGTATTACTTTTTATTTGTAGGACCTGGAGAAAATAAAATGTTTAAAAAACTTTCTATTTTTCTTAGTCATTAATAGATTCTGAATTTTTAATTTACGTTAGAGGTGACTCTACAATCGTCTAAGAAGGACTCGAACTTTTATCAATCTACATTTTGGCATTAAAAATTATACTATAGTTACCTACGTAACCAGTGAAAACCTTTTACAGCTTGGGTACATAGTATAGTACATACTACGTAAATAACAGGAACACATAATTTACTAACACGTGGACAGGCAATGTCACGAAACAGACTAGCCAAGTGTTGAGGGTTCGGTAAATATTTGACGGGAGCGTTACCACCAACTACTTGCAGGTACTACACTTAATTAGAATTGAATTTTACAACGAAGGGTCCTCGAGTACATAAAGAAATGTTGCAATAGCTGCCAATTCCTTGTTACTATATAATTATAAAAATGTTAAGATAATATTTTGTTGTGATAGTTGATAGTTTTGTTGCATTTACACAATTAACTGAATAGTACCATCTATTACTCTGTGGTTAAACTAAGTACCTACGTAGGATGCGAAATGAAAGCTCTTCAGCTAAGAATGGCCTTTCCGTGTTACAAGGGTGGACACTAGATGTCGCTATTCAATGCTAAGTTAAAATTACATATTTTTCATACATATGTAAAAATACATATTTTTCATTCGTCATTACTGAGAATTTTGATCACTGACACTGATCGTTTCGCGATAAATGTAGCTGTTTGATTTAAATTTTACAATATTAAAAGACAATTCATTAAATAATTTATTATTAAGCGCGCCACCAAGTTCTTAAGTCTAGCGGATTGAACACCCGCAACTTTGGCTCCGGCACTGCTTGCGACTTGTGGAGGAACATTCCCCTCGTCTTAGCGCTGCACTCGTACCCGACCATTGTTTCATTGCCTGTGCACCTGGCACTCTTCAGCTCATCCCAGCTTTGACATTTACGTCCCATTAGTTTCCTTTCGTTCATGATGGACGCCGAGAAGAGCCTCCAAGCTTGTGCGTGGTCGCACTCCAAGGAGATAGCCTTGTCCTTGCACTCCGGCTGCGAAACCGAGATCCCGTTGATGTAGACGTCGGCGTGCCCCACCGGGTCTTCCAAGCCCAGCGTCCCGGCGCTCGTGTGGACGACTTGCACGAAGTTAGCGTCCCGTTTGTCCAGCCTGTATTGGGACGGCTTGGAGAAGCAGGGCTTCGCCGGATCTAACGCTATTATCTTCTGCAATTTCCTTTTATATTTATTTTGAACTAATTTCCCCGTGATTCCGGCGACGTGCGCTCCTAAGCTGAAGCCTAGGAGGTGTACAGAGCTTAGAGGGTAGCCCTTGTTGTGGATTTCCTTAATGAATTTGTATAAACGGTGCCCCAGGCTATTTACGTTAGAAGCGGAGCCAACGTATCCTCTGCAGAAGGATCGTCGTGTGTCCAGTACGAGGACCAGGGGGTTCTTTACGAGAAGGGCTTTGACTAGGGTCTCCGTAGATTCGTCGGTAGGTGTGTTCCACCAGCCGGGGATGTAGATGGTCAGAGGGCGCGGGATGTTGCTCCAGACGTAGTCGGGAGCCTGGGCCAGACTGTAGCTTCTCTTTCCTTTTCGTGTGAATTCCACAACGTCTAAGTCTGGGGCTACTTCTCGAGAGTATAAAATGTTCAAAGGCAGAGTTTCACCTGGAAAGAAAAAAATAGAGATTACCGAACAATCTTACAGGATCTTAATAAAAGATGAAGTTTAGTGTTATATCAATTCTGTACAAATCAGAAGTAAGCAAACATTTTGTTTAAAAGGCGTTTATTCAAATATGATGTAATAAATTAGTTTTGTTTTGCGAAGATTCGACATTATTAATTCATTGCGCATTAATTATTCACTAAACAAAACATAGTATTCAAGGTTGTCAGTTTGGCAGACAAACACGATATGATCACGTAACTCCGCACCAACTGCCGAAGTGCTAAAGAGTCGTCTCCGAAGGCGAGTGGAAAATGGCGTTACAATTAGTGTCATGACAAGGATTTACTCATAAAATAATAATAAGGCTGTTAACGCGTTCGTGAGATGTTTGGGTGTGGTTTTTCACAGATACAAGTACCTTTACTATAAATTATATTGTCGAATCCTGAATTTAGACGAAATGTAATATACTCGTATTTGTGATTTGTGAGTCATAGTGATATTACGTCATCACCAATCGCTAACTCATGTAATATCGAAAGAAGAAGCGGCAAGAAACTCCGTTAGATAACTAAAATTTAAAAGGTGTCGAAGTTGTAACCCTTTATCGTTGTTCAAATTCAGACAAACATGCAACCTCTAAAATTATAGGTCATTAATTGCATGATCTAAGTGGACCTATCTATTGTGCATTATACCCACATCGAGCAGTTTAACAGCTGAGCCAAACCCATGATATCCGCCGGCAGCGGTTCCTCGCCGAAGGACGGCTGACAATCGATCCAGGTCAGACGATGGCTAAACTGTCATTATCTCGACCAGCCAATGGTTAATCACTGTGGATAATGCCCTATCGGTTACACTACAATTATACCTTGAATAGTATGAAATATGATTACACGCACTGAGAGTTCTATTGTAAAAAATAACTGTAGCAATTTTTTTATCTATAAGGCTAGGTGGTAGTGACCTTGCTGCGAAGTGAGGAGGCCCAGGTTCGTTTCCCAGTTGGGAAAAATAATTTGTTTGTGGCGACACTAGTACTTTATGAAGGTTTCAACCATGGCCTCCTTTAAGGAATAATGCAAGAATGTAGTTTGAGATTTGGCATAGTTACGGTTTATATTAGAAAAAAAGTGTGCAAAATTTACTTACAAGTATTAGCGGCTGCGGTGATGAGTGCTTGCAAGCCAGTGGTGAGCAAGGGCGGCAGCGGGGCGGCCAGCAGCGCGCCCGCCGCCAGCGCCGCGCCCATCCGCCCGCCCAACGTCACACCAACACAATACACCAACAATATCACTGGTCACTTATAGTTCCAAATTAATTGTCTACGCATCTTCAAATCAACGCACTATGCAATGAAATTATAACAACACTTTTGGCTTCAACATCGCAGATTTAATTTAAATGAAATTTAATTACAGAGACTGTTTTATTTCTACGTTTTCAGTTCATTACAATGTCTAGTAGAATCAGCACAAAATTTCACGATCTAAGATTTAGCACGTACTTATCAATATACTTCAGATCTCACGTACGTAAAAAGGCAATTGTACGAGTAGATATAGTTTTGATAGTCACTTAATGTTTATTGTAATGTTATGTGAGTCTGGTGAAGTGATGTCTTCTCCGTGTGTTGACCGACTGTGGCGCGCGCGCATCGTCACCGCCATATACACGAGGCGTGACCTTGATATTGAAGCCCGCAGGTCAGCGCAGTCAGATTGACCTCCTAAAGACTCAGCTGATGATTTACTGCCATGGTCCAGCTTCCTCGAAAATGAACTTTAATGTGTGGACATAAAGTTGTTGTTATGATCGGCTGTCTACTCCGAAGTAATCATTTTCCGATCCAAAAAACTTTGTAGATATATTGTCACTGTTACGATGAACTTTTTGAACGTTTGAAGGCGTTTTCTTTGACCCAAAACTATTAAAATATTAAAAGAATTGACAAAACCTCTACTAACCTTTTTCCTAAATTAATTTAACCCAAGAATATTCACTGTATCTATTTGACCCTGTCATACATTTATTATTATCAGACAGTATACCTTCATAAGGGATTTAGTAATTATTGTCGTATTTTGAAGCATTTATAATTTAGTATTAGTTATGAAACTTAAATTCGACATTGTAAGTTACCTCACGGCTCCATAAAACATTATTAAAGTTCATAATGACCTTATGGTTTACGGCCAAGTCAATGAACTTACCAACATAGACAGTGTTCACCTTCGGGAAGCTTACTGTAGCTACTTTAGAGCACAGATCCCCGTAGATAAAGAATTTAATGACAAAGAAAATTGCCCTAGATTCTCTTTCCACCTGAGGTCCATCTACTACACTTGGAGATCAACTACGAATCCCAATGCTCGGTGAAAGACGTTCATAACGAAATGGTTATTAACAGAATGACTAACCATATTGGCTACCATGGCGATCAGTTGCTTGTTGTACCACTAATATGTAAATTAATTCACTGCTATCTGGCACGTCTATACATTCACAAGATAGCTATCCAATCGATTTATGTCAAATCCTCATTCTTTAGATATCGCTGAATAGGGTTGTCACTTAATAATCGCTGTATTTTATCTCAACCGACTAGAGTCTTATAGAGTGTAGAAGAGTCTTATAGAGTGTACCTACTGTCTTATAGAGTGTACAAGAATTGATCTAGTAAAGAGTTCAGCGACCTCAGCTGATAAAGTTCTGACGTGGATGGTAAGTGGTTTGGCTCGTGAAGCACCCTAGCTGATTTGAATTAAACTTAGTACATAGAGGGGAGTACATACACTGTAGGTCCTACAGTATGTCCTAGGTCATAATTTGTAGGTACTAGTTGTTTTTTATTTATATAAACATAGTGGCAAAAGTATATACTGTGTCGCCACCATTTACGCCCACCTCCGAATGTAGAACAACAAATAGTGTAGTATGAGTATAAACTAATTTATATTATTAATTAAATATTAATTAATATCCTTATTAACACTTTTCCTCAAGCAAAACAGCAGGTGTCATCTAGTTAACAATAATAGTTAACAATAGTCTCTGTAATTTTTTTGCGGTGTGCATAAATGTTAAATAAATAATAGTTAAGTCGGCAACCCTACGGCACGCGCCATCTGTCCGCTGGTGGACTACCACCGTTACTCCGGTATGTGGTACGTGACCGTCAGTATAATATGTGGTGGTGTGGTCGAGATGCCAAAAAAGCTGCTAATACAGCTATTAACATTGATGAGACGAGTTCCGACGACACCGACCACGAATTATAACGAATTCAACAAGTGTCAATGATCTTTAACGATTTATTCGAATGATAGAAACCTATACGAAGTGTAATACTGTGTCATAAATTACCAAAATCAATCCCAGCGCCTTTTGTAAAAGACATTTACAACAACTCAAACTAATAGTCATAAGTAGATAATTTCGGACCTACTCAATATGTAATTTAACTCCGTATTGTAGGTTTTAATCTAATCATACTATAGCTAAAAGTAAAAAAAAACAACCAAGAAAACGGGTAGAATTCGAGTGAATCAGACATAAATGCAACTTCATGTTTACAAAAATCCTTCATAGTAATGTATGCTAAACTAATTACACACATTACATAGTGTCCGGCAGTACCGGTAGTGTTATGACCACAAAATAATGAATGTTGGCTAGCTCCGACTGTTGTCGCCTTGGCTGGAGGCCGCTGACGTCAGCTGGACATCCACAGCATCCTCTCAGACCGTGTCATCAAACACGACGCACTCACTTCCCACCTCAAACATTTACACCAATATTGGACGCGATATAACAAACATGACATACATACTTTAAAAACTTCGAGAACAAATTCGAAACCGGAGCCACAGCTACAAACAGGTATCATTCAGCAGAGGGGCACCAAGATCAATGGATATCGTCTAGTAATGTGAATATCTTCCAAACATCCTCCCTTAAAATCCAACATACCTAATAAATTTAATTTTCTACATGACAGAAGTAAAAAATCGAATGTAAACCTAGAGGCCTGTTTCAATGCGATACAAAATACTTAATTCATCTGCTATAATATCGCATCTTTATTCATGAACAACTTGGTCAAGTATGGCTCATTAGTAAATAATCGATAATCAAATAAGAGCTACACAAATTAAACAATGCCAAACAGATAGGTCAAATAAACTCAGCTCTGTCCTTAACACTACATCGTGACCTCTCACCTTCCATCGAATCTGTTTTGATTTCTTAGACCCATGGCCCTGTCTAGTTTCATAAGATCTACACTTGTATTAATGCAGTATTTCAAATTCACGAGTCAATATGTTATTACGTGTTCAACAAAGGCCGGATTCCTTATCAAATTGTAGATTCGACTACGTAAAGGTCAAGTGCAGTAGACACATTGTTAATGTTTATATTCATAAGGCTATTCACACGGTCGACTGGGAGTGAAACTAATGATCATCACATTAAAATTACGGAAGGAGGACAAACATAATCAAATAAATATTATTTATGGTTAAAATATTTTGTTTTTATGATTTAGCTCACCCTGGATTGCGCTAACACGCTCGTAAGAATGCCATATGAATGTGACCGCGATCATGACCAGTGCTAGCCAAAATACAAACGTATAAAATACATGATATCCATAGTAGGCATAATAATTAGGTAAGTAAATCTTGAACCGCAAGAATTACGTACATACCTACACGAACAAACAAGATAAAGATGATAACTATCGCAGATTCACATAATGATGTTACATCGATAATAAGTAGTGTTTCGTATACATATTTGCCCACTCATTTCCATTTACTAAGTACATAGTAAAATCGATAAATGAATCAATATATTCTGTATAAATCCCCCTTTTTCCTAAGGGTCCCTGCAGAATAGATATGAGTCATTTTCCATTCACAAACAGGTTCAGAACGAACTAGACAACTACAACAACAACATGACCCTAACAACAACCAGACTCCTTATTTGCATATTTATGCATCAGAAGTATTTCAATATCAACTAAAGGCCTAATCTAATTAATTAGCTAATTCCAAAAAGGTCTACGTACGTAAATTTATTTACTTTTTCCCATGTGATGTAAGAATTATCATAATATTTAATTAGGTACATACTTACAGGTAGAATTTATAACCTCCTTTTTTGAAGTCGGATAAAAAAGGGTCCAGCATTAAAATGAAGGACCTAACTGTGGTTTTTAGGTTATTAAAGAATTTGGGTACAAATGGAAATGACAGATTTGGGGATGGATCAGCAACTAAAAATCACTATTATGATGACAGAAAATTGATTCTTATTAGAGAATATTAACGAATTATGGGAAATTGAACAGTATAAGAAGGTAATAGTGTCTGTAATAGCAGGTACTGTGGACACGATGCAGGCCCTGCACGTACCATGTTTGTTGTTCTTCATTCTAGTGCCTGTTGTTTGGAGTATGGCTGTGAGTATTACTTGACATTATAAAGTAAACATTAAATTACTAATGACCCAAATAAGAAAATCGCATGACAACTAATACTGTTGAACGAAGGAACTCAGGGATAAAACATCAAACTTTGATGTTATGAAATCAATCTTAAGTACGTAAATCAATCCTATGTAGATGATATCGTTTAATTAATTTCTGACTATTGGCGCTGCATCTAGGAAGTAAAATATATAGCAATCGTAATCCCTACGGAATCATTACCAACAGGGTAGGCTGAAAAACGGCAGAACCAAAATATTGTTCGGAATTTTAAAATATTTATTTTATTTTAGTTGTAATCTGCAAAACTTTCTCTAGTTAAACCATGACGGTGACCGCGGTCCCCTGGCGGCAGTGTCAGAGCTGAACTCCGCAGTGTCGGGGCTGAACTCCCGCGTGGCCTACCGTGCAGGCCTGCTGCCGGCCGGGACCCTGCCCTCGCCCCAGGACTTGGAGACCATCAGGAAGGTCGCACAGATCCTCGTCATGCTAGGAGAACAGGTACTTGGATAGGGTATGTTTGTTGAAACAATAAATTTGGTAAATAGATTGTTTTCGCAAGGTTTTCGGTTTCCTTTAACCCTGATTGCATCAAGAGGGTAATGTTTATCAAGCGTATGTATGTATGTCCACGTCTTAGACACGCAATACTCTACAGCGTCTCCATTGCGGAATGGATTATATCGTATCGTACCTTCAAAATTTTTCCTTGGGTTTTGTTTTGCAACTGTTAATAATTAGTACTACTGTAGTACAAATATGCATTTTCGCTTGTTTTTAGTTCTGTATATAGCAATTGTTTCAGGTTCTGCCGTCAATTATAGAAGAACGGCCATCAAGACTTCCTGCTTGTGTATGCGGAAACCAGCCACCACAAGAAATACCAAATGATACAGTGAAAGAATAACAATATCTAGTTTGTTCACCATACATAATAATTTATCTGCTTAGATAGGTAGATCTTACGGCTTTCATATTAATCAGTTGAAACTAGGAGTAGACAGCTAGGTATTAAAGATTTAGTAAATGTGCAGTGTTTAATTAAGTTAGCGCCAATGTCGTCGGTCATCATCGGTACAACGACTGACCGTGAACATAATAGTCAAATGCAATATTCGGGCCAAGGAAGGCTCGTCTGTCGTGTTAGCGGACATTAACATTTACACATGACGATGGTCATCATAACAACGGAATCTATACTACTGATCTAGACACATTACATAACTAGGTATATAATAATATTTTTTTAACAAAAATGCAATCATGTAGGTACGAGTTTGTAATTTCACATGACTTAACTTTACATTGCTAAAAAGTGCAAAAAGCTGAATTTTGTTTATTTTTTTTAAACCAAAAAACAGAGTCGAGAAGGAGGCCATCGTTGTGTATGAACAATTTATGTATTAAAAATTATGTTTCTAATTATAGCATCTTACATATTTCTCTTTGTTGGATTATTACGTGATTTTTTTTACCTCACCATTATTAGTACAATTCTATGGACTAATAATCGGTTCATTAGTTCCTGAGATTAGCGTTTTCAAACAAACAAACTCTTAGGCTTTATATTATTAGTATAGATAATACGAAACAGCTTTGAATACAAAATATATTTAGATATTCATTTTACCATTAACTACAACATTAAAATAATTTTTCATTGTAAGAACACTAGAAAAAACAAAACTGTGAAGTTCCAAGTATTACTCAATAGATGGCGTTACTTGTGTATTGTGTCTACGGTTCAAGTGTCGGTGTCGTATGTAGTGGTGGCACCATCTGATGGTGACGTGGTAGAACAACTCCGCCGCTCCGACCAGCGTCACCGCCACCACACACAGCCACTGACACGTCAGAAAAGCTGGAACAGATAAATATTCTGTTAGAATGTGATAGTCTACTGAACTAAGTTCTGGAAGAACTGTATTGGTTTTTGATATTCCATTTATTATATTTTAGTTGGCATGCATATAATTTAATTGCAAAGATTTTTCTTGATGTCGTTGCTAAATCACAGTTTGAAATTTACTTCTCTTTCCTTCCTATCGATACGACTAATAATGGAAGTGATTGGTTTTCACTTCAAGGAATTTTTTTTCTCAAGCTTACGAATGTTGGATAACTGCGGGAATAATAGGGTCAAATATGGAAGTGTATAACTCACAAGCCATTTCGTACCAGCGTCGGTTGCTCTCTACGATGTACAGCTTCTGCTCCTCCGACGCGTAAAAAATACGAATGACGGTCGTGTTGATGGGAGATAGGCCGTTTCTGGAGCCAGGATAAGTAAGAATATTACTTATCTGTTTGTTAAAACTAGGGGTCACAGAGATTAGTTGTTTGATGTGTCATTTCATTTTAAGGATCCAATTAAGTGGCCACTGCCGTGCCCCTAGATCAAAAATTGACCATGACAAAGATTTATTGTATGCTACGAACAGACGAGCTATAGATCTAGTAGGAAGGTACGTATTTAACGTCGCCCTTGAACATTAACATCAAAGGCAACACCAATGCGTTTCCAGCCATGATAAAAAACCAGACTAAAAGAAGAATTGTACGTATTGTAGAAGCCCTGAAGCATGTTCACAATAACTCACACTAAGAAGTTCAAGAAGAGTTTGTTGGTATACTGGTGGTCAGCGTGGCTGACGGCGGCGGAGTAGGAGAGCCGCGCGCAGTCCGGCCGGCACTCCTCGCAGTACATCGAGTCGGAGGACTCCTCGTTCAGACTCGGGTCCGCGAAGTCACCCGGGTAGAAGTTACTAAACTTCTCTGCGAGGAAAAAGATTCATAACATTCGTTAATCTAATATTGCACATAGTACTATTGAATTTTATTAGAATGAATGGGACAAGGAGATAGACTTAGACTAGAGATCGCCATTCATTATTGCATTCCGAAAATAAAAGTTTTCATGTGATAGTTCACGGTTTAGACGACATCAGGAAGCACTGGCCAAGAAGGCTGCCGATCAAAAGTGAAAGGCTACAGAAATTAGGGTTACCCTTGTGTTTGTTCAAGCAGGCGAGCTGGTCGGGCGAGCAGACGGTGTCCGCAGGGTGCGGCAGCAGCAGATGCGGGACGCAGCCGCAGAGGGCGCGCACGGTGCGGCGGCGGCACAGCGCCACGCACCACGCCTGGCTGCGGAGATGTACCGACCGGCTGCGGACGTGCTGCATGCGACAACCGCGCTGAAACACCACTTTTCATAGCACCACAAAGGTGAATAAAGGTCGAAGTTTTCGCCAACGTTTCTTCATGTTGTAAGTCGCTGGTCTCTGTACCAACGAGTGTCTTTACAGTCGCTCTATCATGATTCATCATGACGACCTTCATCATCATGGTGATCATGGTCGTGATCAATTATGTAAGGCTAAATATTATCACTCTGTCCTAATACCGCCGTACTTTCCCTGAAATCTGAGCCTCTCGGAGGCTGTAAACCTAATTAAAATAGTCTCATTACCCATTCCTCGCTATAGTAATCTAGGTAGGGAGCCGTGTACTGTATCCTGGCACTGAGCTTCAAGTAGGCTGAAGTATTGCGCTGCGTCAGGTACACCTTGGAGGAGCCGCCCTCTATTAGCGGGTATTCGCTGCCTTCGAACAACAGTACCTGAAAACGACAGGTGATAACATTAATTAAATTTCATTAAACTATCTATCCGAATAAATTCGTAACTGTAAACAACAGTAAATTGTTAGGTGTGCAGATATAGAATGGAGTTTCTGTCCTAAAGGGTTAGAAGCTACTCTGAGCGTAATTTTCAAATGCGTAACATTAAACAATTCTGGCGAGTAAGTTTTACAAAGTAAGGTGCGTATTTACAATTGCACTAATTCATCAACTCATAAAAGAAGGTAATAAATGCACAGCTACCTCGATGCCCTCCTCGGGTCCCCGTACAAAGGCCACGTCGTTGTCGTCCTCCTTCACCACCACCGCGAGTCCATTGTCTTTACCCGGGAATAATAATCTTCGAGCCGGATTGTATAGGTCTTCATCCCTTAAAATGATATTAAGTACTACCATTTCACTGATTAATGATTATCAAAAAAGAGATTAATGGTACCTAAATGAAGCATCTTAAGTCCCAAAACTGATCTCAAGTTACGCTTGTTCTATAATTATGAAGTCTACACTGACTGGTATCTGGAGTTGAAGACGCAGCAGTATCCGTGCGGAGTGGGCCGCAAGGCGAACAGTCGGTCACACGGCATGCGCATCGTGCGCCACGCGCAGCGGATTAAGAACGATGAGCACTGTGGTGTTAGCTGTACAGAATATAATAATTATATTACTTCTACATCAGTAAAACGTTCATCTTTTGAAACCATAAATGTCCTAATGTTGAGAAGCTCACGATTTGAAAGTCCAAAGTCCATCGCGTAGCTAAGTTCAGATTTGTCTAGCTTCGAGAATTTGAACACTAACAAATCTATGTGAAATTATTTCGTTATTACTGGATCATGATACAACTAGCAATAGAGCAGAGCTTAACCTTCATAATGATGTCGGTGACGTTGGTGACGCGGGCGACCCGGGACAGGTACTCCATGAAAGATACGTCCACCGGGGGACCGTTCCATGTCACTAGGGCGCCGAAGGTCAACAGGTTACGCTCTATGTCCTCTAGGCTGTATGTACTGTTTACATCCAGCGTGTATCTGACAAAAATATGAAAGATTATCCAGCCTAGACTGTCATACGAATACAATTGATGTTTTATCCATCTACGAGTATCAATCAACATTTAGAAAGTTGTTGAAAAAGTCTTCCCCAATTTGCTTGCGCCGCTCTATCTTTTCATTCATGATTTCTATCCGTCAACAAACGCATCCAAAGATATCGTGCTAATTTAATTTTACAGGCGCTACGGTGTCTGACTGATCTTCATGATTGATATCTCCTATACTGCGTGACGCCGGAACTTTGCTGATAGCAAATAGCTCTGACATATTCAACTGCCTCATTTAGCAAACTAGGTAACTCGTTACTTGCAATCCCTAATAGATTCTGAGGTTTTGTTCTTACAAGTAGCTCGCGTATTTCTTGAGGGCTGTCCTGCTGACAGCGTTGTTGGGGCAGAGCGCGACGGCGGGGAAGTCGACATGCCTGAGGGGATGTTGCGACGACACGAGCGTCACGATCAGCGGAGGAACGCTCCGGAACGCCTGCACGCTGTTGTACAGCGACACCAGTCCGAACACCGTCAACGCCGCGATGAACACTATGTAGGAGCGTCTAACATCGAACAAATATTTCATTTGATATTTTGTCGTGACATGATTAGATAAATCAATGGCAATACTGGCAATGCCGATTAACTTGGAGTTTGCAGACTTAAAACTGGCAGATTTCTACTTTGTCGTATCATTGTGCATGTATGTAGAAGTAGGTGGACTAAACAAGAATGCTCTTACTATTAATAAATAAGAATACTTTAGTGAAACTCAAACCTCCCCACATCGTCTTGCTCTAGTACTTTATATGGTACAGATTTGGTATTCGAAATTAAAGATTTCAGGGATAAGTTAAAGGAAATCGTTCATTTTTACAGCATTTTTTAGATTGACCATATTACTTTAACAGTAGTGCATCTTTTAAAATTCTTAACTGTTACAAAAGTGCTTTTAAAACTCGAATACCGAATACTCGAATTTATTTATTTGCTGGCAATTTCACTTGAACTCTACCTTTAAATAATCTTACCTGATCCTCGTAACCATGCTCCTCTGTCTTATATATTTAACTCCCTTGATAGACGAAGTCGCCCAGAAATCCCTCATGGCATCCATGAAACTGTTTCTCAAACAGTTTTCTAAAGCCGTCATAGAATGAGGTCCAAATAATTTTCTCGTAGCCTTCGTTTCCTTCGCTTTAGTATACCACGATTCAGGATCTACGGTACGCATTTTGATGGCTTGAAATATTTTTTATTAAGTTCACTGAATTGTTATCGAAAAATGATCCTAAAGTATGTGAAAAGAACTAATTTTTAGAATATCCTTATCAAACGGTTATAAATATATTCACTATAATTAATAACGTTGAAGATAAAGCATCATTAAATTGTTAATTTGACCGTGCCTGTCCTATACCTACTAAAGGATTAACATGATAATAATTGGTATAATTCAGTCCTACATGCACTGCGCCTAGTTCAAGGTTATAGCAATTATCTTTTATGCCACATAAAACATAATAACCAACAAACTACCCGCAATCTCAAATCTGAAATATTACAAGTACATTAAATGTCGTAGTTCATCAGCCAGTTTTTGATATGGCGTGGTTATATCCAAACTGAGTTAAAAGTAACAAATGGATTTAGACGGATGTGGAAGAACTGTTTTTTTAAGAATGTACCCAATTAGAATGCTAGATTTCATGAGATATTTTGAGCTAAAATAAAACAACATTGTCACGGTAATTCCATTTACTTCACAAGTAGTGTGGCATACTGTCTGAACATCGATTAGTTACTACAATTAATTGAGTACGCAAGTTCACATCAAAGTTACATTTACTTAAACATATAGATAGATAACTACTTCATAAGTTGTAACTTCTTTAATTACCCTCTTCATACTAATTAATAATAATTTTTGGTTCTAAGATATCATTAAATAATGTCTTAATATATTTTATTTCCAAAAATAAATCGACTTTAAAATAAATTCACCGCAAAATGTATTTTAAGTGTGAAAGAGAAGAGTAGGCAGATAGAGTAGGGAGGCTCATATGAAATCAGATATTTGAGTGATTACGATACAAGGTTCATTAGTACCATCAAGAACCTAAGAAATGTCTTTAGAGGCCGGTTTCTATAATCTATCTACTCATTACTGCAGTTGAGAAGTCATCACAAAATAACAACACATGGCTTTCAGTATTTCAATAAATGGAGAAATTTATAAAATTGTGCAGGTAGAAAGGTGTAAAATTAATCCACAGTCGTTTTATTTTAAAGTATGGCGTTAGTAGGGAGTAGATAAAACATAGGAACCGACCATGAGTAGTCAAAGTTCAAAAGCTCAACCATTAAGAATTAATTTAAATACCGTAATAATTGTACACTTAATCAATAAATAAATATAAATAATATCGCGTCATTTAGTAACTTAAACTCTAAACCACCTTTGGTGCCGGTAACATTAAGAACCAACGATAAATTAAATAACAAACAACTGGTTTTCCAAAATCGCAACAAAATAAATTACTCCGATTTAATAAATCAAATCCATTACGAGCTTACGTATTAACTGTAAATCCATTAAATAGACACTCACTTAAATCTAGAATACTAATTCAAATGGGAGTCACGAGAAGTGACGCCATGGCTATGACTAAACTAATCCGCCCAAAATTCAATTTGGCTAATGGTGGTAACCATCGCTTTGGTCGCCTATTTTATTGTTTTGATGGACTTGTCTATAACAAATTTCACAATTTCCCTCCTAGTCGCTACCTCTGTTTTGTGAAAACACATGGTCAATGGTTATTTCAATTCATATTCATTTAATTGAATCAAGTCATTCGTATTTACTGAGTTACTTTTAATAATAATATTTTAAATCAGTATCCTTATTCGCTATCGCAAATCATGTTACACGAAAGCCTTCATAAATTTAGAGGAAAAAATATCACGTCCTCTCAATTCTTTCTGGTAACTTTGGCGGTGAATCATACCTTATGATCCTATCTTCTTCCTCCACTGCTACATCTTCTTCTCCATTTAATATTTGTCTCACTAACTACCTGACGTTACAACCAAGATCACAGGATTTACTTCGTCACCTTGTATCAATCTTTATTTACAGTAACATTATTGATAATAATACAAATAAAGTTTTCTTCGCCATCGATATGTCATCGATGTGACTCGAAATGTGATCTAAGTAACATAAACATTGAAAATAATAACAGTAGAAGATAAAAGTATAATTTATAGAAATTCTGTAGTACTTTAATAGACAGTAATTAGGCCCTACATTTTTAAATATTACAGTATATTAATACAAAAATATACAGAATAGAAGTCGATAGGTATTAAAATTGTACAAATTTAGTATATAATAGATTTTGTAAAATAAATTTAGTACCTACTTACCATAATACGTTAGGTCCAAAGTACAATGAATAACACTGTCTTTCTAAATTACAGGAACAGAAAGAACAGGGTTTGGTTTTCTTCTGCGAAAACTGAACGATTTAGAATCATTAGGAATATGAAATAGTTTTGAAAAGATAAAGAATTTCCCATGGTCATCTTCATTGAGATTTTTTCGTTTAATTACTTTAATATCCGCACGCTTCGAGGATTACCTATATCTAAAAACTTCTTAAATTGTTGGAATGATTAGAAGTTCATAACATTCATTTTACTTTCTTTCTCGCTAACATCTTTATTGGTCGACGGCAAACACTCCAATGCCACAGTCTATGGACATATCTCATAAACATCCCCGATTAGGACAACCATCTTATAAGTCGTTTTGGCAGCTGTGGTGCTACTCTTCAGTATTGAAATTAATATGTCGTGTCCAAAGAGTAGCTGGCTTATAACCAGCGTCGTTGTCTGCTGCAGCGCAGCATGTAACTACAGCTCTGACGGTGGTACCTCAAATAGCACAAAAACTATACCGCATATCACAACTGTATCTCAATAATTGAGAAGTTCGGTAATTAAAGACTACATATTACATTAAATTCTTACATCGAGACATCCATATTAAACAAATAATGTATTATTTAATGTCACAAGCAACACTGATGCACAAAATGTTAATTATAAACATCTTTAAACTAGATCTAAAGCTATCTTGTTCGATATTACCAAATCTGGCAGATTGAGTATACCTAAATCCATTGTAACAAGTCCACAAAAAATATGTTTTAAATGCTTCCTTATAATATATCCAAAAGTTAGAAACCACACGCATTATCAACTTCTTCGTGTTCTAAACCACTGCCATTGTCAATACCCTTATTCAACACTGACACGAAAGTTTCTTGAGTCAGACAACTTTGAAATAACAAACTGGCCTCTTCTAGTGGCGTAAAGTCATTTTACTTCCAAGAGAAATCGTTTGTGGAGTGAGAGTTGCCAGCGTTAGGTCGTGGGTATAGTTAGACGTACACAGGCCCCGCGACGGGCCGCGGACCGCGCCGTCACAGGTAGGCCACCAACAGCAGCATCGACAGCAGCAGCAGAGACACTCCGTTCACACCTATGCGAGTCGAACTCGACAGAATACCTTTCCCTGGGAGAAAAAAACTCGATTATAATTACGTCATTAGCATCAATTTCGATCGAGGCAAGTTTATCGAGGTAACAGGCGTCCATTAATTACAGCATGCATCAGAAAAGGGTCAAGTCGAATCTCGTCTAATATCACTTGGGGGTTAAGTTAATCATAAAAATGATTCCATAATTAATGGATGCCCCCTTACTATTACTTCGTGGTGCCCACTTACATCGTTCGGCAAGTTTCTTATAGCAGCAGCAGTCTCTCAGCCGGCTGTACTGAGCGCAGTCGCGGGCCAGCGGGCGGCAGCGGTGCGGGCCCAGGTAGCAGGTGTGCGGCAGCCAGGGGAAGGGCTCCGGGAAGAAGCGGCGCTCGCAGCAGCAGTGGTCGGCCAGCACGCGCGTCTCACAGTACTCCAGGTCCCTGCGCGAGCAGACCCCGCAGCCCTCCCGCGTAGCCGGTACTGTGCCCATCGTTAATTAAACATAACTACTATAATCATGAAAACATTTTTTTGCTCTCACAGAAGGTCCAATATTATTCCAGTTTTATTATGAAGACAAATATTGAGGGAGTCTATTTAAAATTTTCAAATTTTACCTAGGTACAACACTCGCGGAAACAATCGAGGTTTGACCAGTTAAGAGCATTTTAACTGTGACTGCTGAGGTTTCTTACACACTTTAGCAGCCGCTGCAGTGCTATGCTCAAATACATTTATTTATACTAGACCACCAAAGACAAGGGGCATTTGCACGCTTAATCTAACCTACCCATATACGTTTCAAATCAGCACTGCAAAGTCGTCTAGGACCGTAATTAGTTTTAATTTAAGAACTACAAAGTCTATTTTACACGAACAAAACACAAATATATTATATTAGTAAGTGCCATACTAAGTCGCACTCGCAATGACTTTCGTGTATTCAAAATCGCGCATGCGCATTATTGCCAGCATTGGAATGCAAAAGCGGGGATTCGGGAATGTTGAGAGGAAGAATAATTTTACTTTAATCTAAAAAGATTACAATAAGACTTATCGGGTAACAAGACACTTAATTTTTTTTTCCAAATCTACGACTGAACAAAACAGTAAGTATTAACTTTACTTATACTCGTAGTATAATATCTTGGTTGGTGCGAAAACTGTGACGCCAACGATTCCAAATATGATCATCGTTACTTCCGTTGCCTGTATAGGCAGACAAATATGGTGTCTAATTGACTGGCCGACCATAATGAGAGTCGAATTCGATATCATCAGCTCTCTTTCACCGTACTTGATCATGTCGGAAAAATGTCGATTCATATCGATGTAATTGGAAAAGCGAGGATTTTCACCATCACACGATCAATGCACACTGAATCTTAAGACCTCTTCCTCGTTTTCACTTTATAAATCGCGCTTTTAAATTATCCATCGTAGATCCCCTTTCACTGCAATCTGGATAGTTCAATTGGTCGGGTACAGATGTAATAAATTCATAAATTATTAAAATATTTTAAACAACGAACATATCTCAAACTATGCCTACTTACTTAGTTCTCATCAATAGGTCCAAATAATCGGCGACATCTTCATAGAATCGCTGGATATCAGTGTCTGAATAGTTACACGAGTGGCCGAACCTGCGCAGTGGCTTGAGGACTTCCATGTTTGAAATCGATGCCCGTCTCTTAATCGGACAGTCTGCGGAGCATGGACTCTGGCACTCCACAGCCGCGGTAGTACCCTCCAATGATGCCGAACAGTACGAGACGTTGGGTGAACGTCATCCTACGATAAATCTCCCTAAACAGGCAAAGGTATCCCCACGTAGGATTTCCCGGCCTCCTGAGGTGTTTGGGGAACAACGTGTTGATCAGTTCGTTGTAACTATTGTTCAGTTCTCTGATCACGCTAACTCTCATTCGTCCGTGCACTATTTCACTCGGTTTATTGAATTTACCAATCATCTTCATGATTATACGATGACGAATGAAGCTCAGATATATAATTCACTCCGCAAAGTACCCCAGGTTGATCGTCTACTCTATCTTCTGTTTCGCGGCAAGTTTATAAGCAGTCCATGAGCCGAGCACTAACTGAAATTTCAAATATGAAATTAAACATGGCGGCTCCAGTTGGGTCGCATGCGCTCGAGATACTTGATGGTGTTGCGGCACTGGAAGCAGCGCCATCTTTCCCTAGCCGAGACATCCATCTGAATGTATCTTTCACGAGACATGCCAGAACAATCGAAATGAAACCATTTTATACAAACGATACATCGCATTCCCTCCAAAACAAAGTTGAGACAATGCAAACAGATAAACATTTTAATACGACAGCGATTAAAACACAACACCAATATTATACGAACGACGATATCGAAACGACTGCCCGGACGATAGGTCGTGACGCTGCGATCGCTCGATTCTCACCCGGTATCAATGTCTGTTAAACCCAATGTTCACCGACATAAGTATCATAGAAAAGTGCGTGAATTTAAGAATAGTAAGTAGGTACGCGTGTGCGCGCGGAGGGTGCGCGGCCGGCTCGGAGCGACTCACGCGAGGCGACAGATCTCAAAACGAATGGCACAATAAAAGCACTGGCAGCTTATCTCCGAAGCGTTACGGCGTCTGACGTGAATATGCAATGGGATTGCATTAAGGACGCATGTGCAGTCGTTATTGATTATCAAGCTGTCCTGCGGGGCGCCGGGCGCGGGCTCCGATAGCGCGCTATTTATAGGATGCCTAGCGAGCTGGAGCTACCTGCCGCCGAGCCGCGCCACCGCCCTGTCTGGCTGGCAGCGAGGGATGCCGCGTGCCGGCCCGAGTATACGACCGCACTCGATATCCGAAACAATATTCTAATTGATAGGTGGCTTTTACAATAATTTATGTATTGATATCTAATCTGAATTCTATCAAAGCTATAAAGAGATACGAATTAACAACCTGAAAAAAAGAAACCCGTTGCATGTTCCATCTTAAAGTAAGAAACTATACTTTGATAAATATGAATTAAAATAAGAAGATTTGTCTAAGTACTTATCACTTGTATTTACAAGATAAAAAAACAACTTATTGATACATGGTAATCAATTTCGCGAACTCACGGAAGGTGTCACGTCACTGTCCGCCATAATAATTTAATGTCTATGAAAGCTATCCGAATTGAAATCCGAAATGTCGAATCACTAACAACCCTCTCCACTCCGGGGAATTGATTTGTAATACACAGATTGAGTTATGATGTGTATTTTGTCCTCTTCTTTCTTGCATAAAATAGATGAATACGAATAATCAGACCTACTTAATTTACTTGGAAATTTAACAGGGTTCAATTAGGCGGAACACAAACGTAGACAATTTACGAGTATTTGGACATTGATATCAGATCTTCGATCAACGATATTCTTTATTTTATAAAAAAATAAAAAAAAACATACATGGGTAAGTACTTATGGATATCTTCACAAGAGATAAACGGCTGTAAACTGTAACCACCATAAAAGAGAAGGTTCAAGGTTCTAGCTCAGCATTGGGATTAGGATAACTGCGATTTTGATGTTGATGAGATAACATATATTGAACGTCAATTTTGTGATGAAGATAACACTTCAATTGTCCTCCGTCGTCTTCGGGTGTTGTCCGACACTGGACACTAGTTTGTGTGTGACCTAAGTCGGTGGGCTCTTTGTTGCTGGTCGTGGAGGCGCGCGGCGGCGCGGGCGGCCTC
>LGAG01000799.1:232017-247588 GCA_001278395.1 Lerema accius
GCCGAGGTAATCAATAACATCGAGTTCTCAGTAACTGTTCTAGAGCTTACACTAGCTTTGTTTGCAAGCCAACACCCCTGCTCGTGATGCGCCCAGTGAGACCTTGTTGTACTAGGGGATCTTGTTAGGGAATTCCTTACTGCTCTACCTTTCTAAAATGGACTGTAGATATTGTTCGTTTCTTTTGTTAGCTCTGTTGGAGCTGGGAATACCGGTATCTGTTAGTTTACACGGTTAAGTCCGAAGGTCAAAATGATAGGAGGCTCGAAAACAAAGGCTTGATAGCAAGTTAGTTAATGGAAGCTCTCAATTCTTTACACAAAGAAAGAAGATCAACTTTGGTGTTACAGGCGTCCAGACACTACGATGACCACTAATTACGAGTAGGTACTTACTTGCTGGTCGCCTGTTCCTTCTCCGATTTACATTAAGTTTAGCTGTGTATAATTGATTCATCAGAAAACATTATTTTTAAAATCTTGAAGACAAAAAAGAAATCGATAAGTATTTGAATTTGAAGTCAAATACAACTCCCCTTCTACCGTTGTAATAAAAAATCCCTTGGCACTTGTTGCGTAAATGATTCGCAGGGGTCACATGATTATCAGTGACGTAATGTTATGACGTCACACTTGAGCAGGCAAGGGGACGAGAGTAGCTGAAGGGTCTGCAATTACGTATGTAGTTTTATGGCGGAGTATGAAAAGCGAAAATCATTCCTTTTATTACAAGCGTAATTCGAGCCACTTAGAGCAACTAACAGTGCTGTAATCAAGTAGTAATCACGGAGTATGTCACTAATTAGATGGTCGGCTGACATGAGGACATTTCTGTCTGTTGTGCATTGTCATCGCAGTCGATCCAAGGCTTCGTAACAAAGCATAACTATTGTTGGAAACATGTCGTCATTCCAGAATAATCAAAACATTCGACATTCCCTCAGCGTGTACGGGGCCAGTACTACGGGCTGGATGTCCTCTCTGAAAGTATTGAATGTTCTTAGATCCTAATATTGTCGAAACTAGCACGCTGTAGACAAAAAATTAAAACTTTCTTGAGACAAATTTCAGCTTAAGCTGGTAGGAACAGCAGGAGGTGGGTACGAACAGCTGGCGGTATTTTATCGGAAGCATTGATAAAATATTTTGTATGATATGTATCTATGTGAAATTGCAATGTTTCATGTGGTTTCATGCCTATTCATGTTCCCGTCTTGCGGGATGACTGCCCTAAGTGATGAGTCACATTGTTGTGTCCTGCACGAGCGACACCGCTGGCTAATCAGACCATCTTCATCAATTAGCTTAGCTTCATGCGACTACTTTAGACATATTATTCATGGTTTTTAATTAAAACGATCATCGTGCGGATGTTTCTGGAAGGTACTAACAATAGACATGATAAAAATTTGGCATTTTGAATTTTGTCTGAAAGACAGGATTCTCAACTTACTTTAGGCATTGCCCACGTCAGACAATAAATTACATTTAATAAAAATAATTTTCGACTTCAAAAGAAGTTTAAAAATTTGTATAGAACATTTCTGATTTTTTTGTGAATTTAAAATATTCGTAATACAAAGTAGTATAAAACCAGTTATTGTTTACAATTATGTAATAAAAAAAACGCATGTAATTAATGACCGAAACAAGGAATCGTACAATACTAACGCTCACATTCTAGGCGATATATTAATAATCCTAGAACATAACAAACTAGGCTATGAGCATTAATTAACAACAAACTACGCTGAAAATAACACCACTGATCTCATTCTATTCACCACACCAGAATTGGCATTACGATTCAATTGAAAGTACGAAGCAATTAATTAATTAATCTGACACGCCTTAGCTGGTGTCGATTCTAATCAATTAACCGACTCATTTACTGCTGAAACTGTATCTAATCGCATGTGAGTATATGATGGTTAATTCTGCTTACACCTCGTTCAGATAACTTTTTCCCAATGCAATAAATGTTGAGGTAAATATAGTTCAAACGGCATTCTTAGGTATATGAATGCTCCTCAACTGGTGCAAAAAATCTTCTGCAGCTTAGAAAGATGTAGGTTTGTACCTATATTAATATCTGATTTAAGACTGGTTATAGGAATCCATTGGGTCACAGAGAAAACCGCTCAGATACTTGCAACATTGGCTTCTAATTCACAAAATTATAAGATGTGCGCTAAACAAGACCTTGACAGGCAGTCAAACGGATTTGTAATCCTAATCCTCATGTTTCTTTTATTCAATTAACCACCTAATTAAATTATCTGACATAATCATGTATGTTACACCTTTTGACATTCACAATTAGTTCTATTTTACGTTGTGCAAATGAAGTTAGAATCAGTTAGATTAATACCTGACATGTTGTCGTTTAGATTATCTTTAGGTGCTTTACGGGACTTAGCCATTTCTGCTGACGTAGCACAACTTTTTAATCGCGAACATTTTACAGCTATTTCAATGTAGGTAAACGGTAGACTAGTAGGTACATATACTGACTAGTATCTAAGTTGAGTGCTCTGGCAGCGTTCCTGGCGGCGGCGGTGGAGACGTCGTGCTCCACGAAGTACTCCTCGTAGCGTCCCTCGGTCTCGGAGTCGCTCCAGTGCTCCGGCTCGCCCGCCTTGCTGCCGTTGGCTGGCCCGGTGCCCACCGGCTTCGACGTTGCTGCGTGACGCACCTAGAAAATAATGACCACAATGATGGTTTAATTTGCCACAAAGTACAACGGTAAGTTATGCAAAGTCACATTTAGACGAGTATAATACTTCGAATTGTCGAAGCCTGAAAATTGAACTTTAGCGAAACAATTACAATGAACAATTTTTAAAGATTGGCAGAAACATTTAGTGTCCAGTTTGGGTTGTCCATAATGACGGTTGGGTGGGACCATAATGGCACCTGGCAGCCAAGTTACACTAGCCATCTAGCTACCTAGAGGACATGTCTCGCGTCACGTGGCCAGTCATATCGCGCCGCCACCGCCGCGGCGATGACGGAATACCAATCAGCCACATTCTCGTCTCACTGATGAATAATACACCGAGTAGGGACTGAGCTTTCGATTCGCAATGCTCCCGGAATTAAAACAAACTTTTTTAACCTTCAAACAGGATGGATGCCTTTTATTAATGTTCTGCGATCGAAAATTCTTTATGGGAAGTTATTGTGAACTACCCAATTAAAAATTTCGAGTTTAGAAGACCTTATGTGTGTAGAATTTAATACCTTCAATAAATGAAAACAGAATCAGTGAATAGCAGTCAGTGTTACTTAGGATATCACCAGTAAGAACGCGAAGGTGGAAGACTGTCAATACCTTACCAGTACTTCCGGCACCTTGAAGGTGACGTCACCCTGGGCACCCAGCAGCAGCGCGAGGCTGGCCACCAGCCGCAGCCGCCACACCATCACACGCCCCTCCTGCCTGGCCACAACCAAAACCACAAAACCTTGTTACAAAAATGTCAACTCTTACTTACAAAAAGTCTTCGCCTTCAAGAGGTACGACTATCTACCTTAACTTAAATTCACTCAACATATATTTTAAGATCTGCTCAAAGAGATATAAAATTAATAGTTCGCTCACTTACGAGGGATTCCGTGTAAGTCCTGATGTTAATATAATGTGATTTACTCAAGTAAATAAATATTGGAACGTGTAAAAATAAGCCGACAAAGGTCCACCGAGCTGGTAATCTTTCGCATGTACCGTATGTGTACTTATGATATGAGGTTCACCTCTATAGGATGGGAGCGGAATGCTAAGCGAGCATTATCGGTCACGGCGCACACTGCCTGGCATGTTCCAATGTTCCACGAATGAAGCTGGTGACTAGCGTGACAAGACTACAGCGACTTCAAAGTGGTTGCTTAATAGTTATGACACATCACTCTACGGAAAGCTATTGTTATTAAACTGATATTTATCCATTTTGCAAAGGTCCACAATATAGAGCTAAAGGCCTGCTATTGACAGAAAATCCAGTCCGTGTTTTTCAAGAAAAATATTCTTTGTCTTATACCTTTATATCCGTCTATTAGATTTACATGGTAAAGAAGGTTTAATGTTATCTAAATTTTTCTATGAACAAAATTAAATTAAACAAAGGAACACAGATTAAAAATATTTCATCACCTACAGATATATTGTGAGGTCGACTCTATATTTTAAGTTTAGGGCTCATAAAAATGGAGGATGAAGTACGGAGACCGACAAAGCATTGTTTTTACCTCTTGGGGAATCCTGTTGTGGAATGTGTTAGAATTACTTCTGTATCTAACAGCTCATTGTGTCTATTCGTGATCGTCAATCGGCTCAATGTCATCGCTAATGATTGCGGTAATATCTATTCGACATTGTTTTTATAATGGCCGATGAGCAATTTCTCATATTAAGTACTTATTGTTAACAGTGAGGCCTCACAATTAGGTACTTTTATTTTTATTTAGTAACGGTACCCAAACCTTTAAATCTCGATATTTGTAAAACATAATATATTATATTATAAAATATTTTGTAAGAATCGTCATTGTATAGTGACTAAACCGCAATCAGACGGCGTAGAAAATGCAATAAAACTAATAAAATACGTGTTTCGTTGTATCTCGAGATTTGTATACATAATAGGAAAGATAGAAAAGATTGTAAGTTTGTCTCCCATACACCCACTAAATTGAACTAGCGTACGTTTGAACAAAACACAGCTAAGTAAGTATTAAAACAATCCTATTAAAATTCAAAGCACGGAACTACTTTGAGGACCTTAAGTGGGTCAGTGGACTCTTGAACCTTCGCAAAGGGCCAGGTGTGAACGAAAGTAATTTAGATTTAGATTATAGTGATGGTTTCGTAAGGAGTTTGATACTTAATAGGTAGGTACCTTACTTGGTCAACTAAATAGCAATCCTTGTTTTTTTTTTATCATTTTAAGCTGAATCTTACTTATGGTCTCGTGAAATGTACGATGTAGTCGGCAAGGTGATCTCACTGCTACATTTGAGTGTATAAGTTACACAATGATCATTATTGTGTTAAATTCAATAAGTATTGGTGTGGCTGCGATCGCTCCAGTTCACTAGGCCCAGTTAGGGTTGCTAGATATTTGGGATTTTTCTGGTTATTTCCAGCTTTTAATACCGAAAAATAAAAGAGTATCTCGGAACACCCCGAGTAACAGCTTATTTAAAATTAAAAAGTATCCCTTTATGTTTATTTCACCATTGATAGATTTCATAAAAAGCTTCGAGCTTCGAAGGTAAAAAGTAATAAAAATGCCACGTGCCATTTTTTTATGGAGGAACTTAAGAGTAATATTAAATTTTTCTTTCTGCCAACAAAATCCTTATAATTAAAAAATGTAAGACATTTTTTATTTCGACATGTTGACCTGTTAACCCTAGAGTCGGTAGCAGACGAACCCTTCCGCTGTCCACACGCCTTCGTAGTCGGCCATGCGTGCGCCGTGCATGCCATTGTCGTATCACAAGCATTTGATTAAACTAAACATTGACAGCATACAGTTGGATGTAAAAAGACTTCCTGTTGCCTGTTGCTAGGTCAATGGATTTGGAAATCATTTACTGATAAACTGGTGGCAAACCAAATAATTTGAGCACTGGTGTTGGATGCAAGAAAAGACGCACAAAACAACGTACTTATATGAAAATAAAAATTGAAAAAAAATTACTCTCTCATCTTAATGAAAAAAAAAATATTTCTCGTTTTAAAGTTAACTTTGTTCAACAAGTTTCTTAACATCATTCTAGTTTGTGTGTTCCGTTATTAAGGAGTAAGAGGCCTTATCAGTTTATCAACATGAGCTTGCAGGCGTAGGTCTGGACAAATAACTCGGTTATCTCAGCCGGTAAAGTTTGCCAGCGCCACCCACAGGCGTAAGTGCATCCTTGAACGAATGTTATGAAGACACTATCAAATCAGTATGGCGACACTAGCACACAGTACCCCTTTTAAGTCATAAAGTACCTAGCGTACTTTGCCTTGCGACTTGTGTCAAGCGAAGCTTAAGTAACGTCGGATGTGGTTAGGAATCGATGAGTAATAGGTAATGCCAAACGTTGAAGATCAAATATTATACTTTAATAGCAACAAATCTACCTCGAGGAGAACCGATCCCAGGACTCGTTATACAGCGGTCCGACGTGGTAGCCATTGTGCTATAAGGGTCGTGGGAGCAGTACTACGGCGCGTTCATTGGAACTGTATTCAGAAAATTCACTAAAGAAAGATCTATTTTTAGTGAACCTGAACTCTTGTTATTTAATTTTTTAATTATGATTAAAGCCTCTCAACTGAATATCCAGATGTGCCAAGACAGTAAAGAACTAGAGACCCACATATTTAACCCAGTGATGGAGTAAATAGCTGAGAGGGTGGCGACGTCGCGGCGGCGCGGTGTTCAGCAAGTAGGATGACACGAGCCTCGTTTAGATTCCTATCACGGTGTCGCGCTTCCCGCGTTACGTCACCTCGGGGGCTGGGGACTGTTTCGTTGTTTGCTAAACTATGCGTAATCTAGTTCCTTTTCACGTTGTATTTATTTAATAACCCAATCAAGCTCGTTTTCCACCGGGGTCGGAACCTACCTATATTAATTCGCATGTATAAAATTATTACAAGATTTCTGTGACATTTTTAAGCTTTTGTCAATACGGATAAATGCACGTTATATGTATCAATATTAATACTTAAAGATTACATATTATATTATTTACAGGATTACAGGTCATGTTCAGAACGAGGAAACGTACGAGCGGTGTCGTGTTTCAAAGCGGGCTATCAGACACCGATTACGGGGTAACACGAGCTGTCAGCCAGCCGAGGACGCTACGGGCTGCAGCCAATGATGCACTTTGAAATGTCAAGAATTTCGCACCTACTTGGGACGTTCAATTGGACTCATACTGACCCCCGCCATCGCGGGTGGCTTTACAATCGTTACACTTCAAATTACTGGCAATCAAATCTTTACTGCACTTCAAAAACGTCCGCAGGCGAAGGGTATCCGATGACCAAGTTGGGGAGGGGAAGGTCGGATTTTTTTCGGAGTAAAAACAAGTTAGTTTGTTATCGTTCGTTGACCTTCAAACAGGATGTCAACGACCGCAAGGGGTCGTGTGCCGCAGGTGGTAACCGTGTCTCCCCTCACTCGCACCCTACGGACAGATTAGAACACTCGCTCTCACTCGTTAATCTACATAATAATATATTCAAAAGTAGGCAGTATCTACCTGCCAATAGTAGGTAGTTAAGACGTAAACAAGACATTGCTAAGCTACACTAGTAAATGATAACCAAAACGACGTAGCGCGGAAAATGGAAATCTATTGTGCTACTTAAGCATAATTTTGAGATTTTCATTAAAACGTTTTGAAATTACGTTGTCATGTTTTCGCTACTGTAGTTCACCGTATAATGTTTCAGATAGCTGTGGTTTTAAGCGAGAGTTGGTGTACCTAGTTCACTATTCAAAAAATTTTAAAACATTGCGTAAACCAAATTTTCATATTACAACAACTATTTTTCTTTGCTT
Source organism: Lerema accius (assembly GCA_001278395.1). Lineage (NCBI taxonomy): Eukaryota > Metazoa > Arthropoda > Insecta > Lepidoptera > Hesperiidae > Lerema > Lerema accius. Next base: position 239,585 of record LGAG01000799.1, read on the forward strand.
TGAGAGATTAGAAGGGTATAGATTCCGCAAACCGATAATGAGACGGTCTAATACTTGCATCCCTAACGTTACAAACATTACATAAACATTAAAAGTAGAACTATATAGTACCTACCTACATAATCTAGGCAATAGCATGCAAAGTTATTTGTAGAGAACACACATTGAGAAGATTTCCGGCAGCTGATGTCAGATCAAAAGCGCTATTGAAAGCCTCGACGACTATAGATGTATTGTAGCGCTACATAGAGCCGCTCTACTCTTCTTTATGAACTGATAGAGTTAAAAGTTTTACCTAAATCGATTACATAGTGTACCTAAATAGTGTGGCTGATGGGTGTGTCTTAGTTAATATATTTCAATTGTATGTATGCACTTATTGGTTGAAAGAAACCTTTCGGCGAGTCTCTCTGTTTATTGTTTTTTAGGAAATCATGATTCTAGAGTCTAGAATCTAGAACAATTTCCCACTTAATGCCAAGGTCTGGACTTATTTCCTCACATTGTAGGTACTTATGAATGAACGGTGTGGAAACCGAAATGGCGTGAATTACGGAATCTAATATCTCAAGTGGTTGCAAAGAGGACATCCTTCTTAATGCTAATTTTCAATTTACTGGTAATTTGTGAATTACGAATTGACGTAAAAAGCAGTTAGGCGTCGGGAGGTTAGGTAATGGGTAGGTAACTAACCTTACTTAACTACACTGTCAAAAATATCCTCGACATTGTTAATGAGCTAGTGAGCCTAATAGACATAAATAGGCATAGGATCCTATATCCTATTCCTAGGCGGAAATTTTTATAATCAAAGTTTTAAAAGTACCTAGTGTAAGTTAGGTATAAGCATTTGTTTTGTGCTGGGTTAGCCTTTAATAATAATACTAGTTACTAGATTATCTTAGTGATCTAGAATTCTCCTTTAGTTGACGCAAGTTTCAATTCGGCCGCGATTGTCAAGGCTAGACCTATACCAATAAACACTGCCTACGACTGTCAGTAACGATGTAATGAGACACGCGACTTGCGGAATTCCACCACCATCTTAACTGCTGATGAACAGGATATCCTTCTGTTAGGAACTGCCGTGTTTTGGTATGACACTGACGTTCACACTAGATAACCTTGTATACCTAGTATACATTTACGATTAATGGTATAGTAGCTATTCCTACTATGTTATATCAGAAGAGTTCTTTATCATAGGTAGGTACATGCTTCAGATATAACTAGTAATTACATAAGTTGAAGCGCTAATAAACTAGGCATTTTAGTCTGTACAGAGCTTACGTTGATATTTTTTCTACCTTCACCAAAAACTGGTACTGCACTAACTAACTTATTCCATCATTGAATGTTATGTTATAATTATCCTATTCTATGATATCTGTGTCTCATGCGCATGCGCCATGTGCGTGAGAAAGTGGCAGTTACCTCACGCCTTTCTGCGCATTGTGTGCTAATGAAGACTTGTTGCAGCGCCACTCATACAAGAAATACAAAACAATAATAATAAAAACGCCGCCGCGCCGGCGCAAGCTTGCAAATCGACTGCACAATGCGTTGCAGTGAAAGGAAATTAATTTACAATTGACATCATAGACAAGTAACTTACCTACTCATTTGTTGCGGGGAGCGTAAAGTGTGACTAAAGATTTTTTGTTGTAAGCGTAAAAAAAATCGGTTCCTGTTCCGGTCGTTGACTTCTACGACTAATTTTTAGAAATGTTAAGGTTTACAATAAGGTAGATAAAGTAGTTGAAGGAGGGTTACTGATGTCCTACTTGTGCATCAAACGTCCTCATAGGTCGAAGTAATAAAGACATACGGTGTCTTCGCATAAAATAGGGTCCTACCTATAAACATTTACTTATTTGTCAGCTTTTGCGCTGAAAAAGTGTAATGTATAACACAATAGTGTTACGAGCCCCCATAGTCTCATACAGATGGTGGATTTCATTATCAAAACCGCTCATCTTAACTAATTAATAATTCATTAATTTAGTAACTCGGACAAGAGACGACATACACAATGTGTTGGGTCGTTGACACGCCTACAAATTATAATTTAGTACGTAATAATTTAGTTAATGATTGTAATTTTGTAATTTCAAATATAATATAGGTATGTGTGTATTATATACTTTTTATGTTATTAAGATAGCAAACGAGCCGACATCGCGACAGCGCCAACAACCCCTGCCGCCCATGGACATCGTAACAAACATAGAGTAGGACTAAGGGGGGACTGTTAGTTGGTTAGTAGGTCCTGTTAGTAATAGATTTTAATAAGAATATTTAGTGTGGGAGGTGGTCTAATTATGTAGGTAGATCCGGAGCCATTACGTCAATGGGCGGCAGGGCTGGTGGCACTGTTAGCTTGAGAAAATTGTAGGTCTATATCTAAATATTATAAGCAATGAACTTAAATGTTCATGTCCGTGATTCGAAGGTTATTTTGTGGCAGAACTATACATTAAAATGACCATTGTCACACGGTCCGACAGTCTCCAGTGAGTTAATCTCAGTACTAGAAGGAATCGATTTTCTATAATTGTGTCAGCGCGTTGTTCAATGTCGTTCCGGCTGACCGAACACAGCCTAAAATAACATTCGTTTACCCAACTACTGCCAATATTTATCACAGTAATGACTAAGGGAAAATATCCGCACTAGCAGCTAGCACCTTTCCTCCCTCATTATTAATAACCACTAATTAAAATTATTCGATGTCTTATCTCTAGTTTAATAAGACTCAGCATTAATAAATAGCAGCATTTCTCGGAATTCAAATTAATTTCATGATAAGCTACTTCGGGCATAAATTCAGACAATCTGTGTATTACAGAGATATTTTAATTTATCTATTTTTATTATTACCCTAACCAGTGCCAAGACCTTCCAAGCCTCTATTGCTATTTACTGTAAATATATTATTTAATTATTATAACGCAAATCCCATCGAGCACGTACTCACCTGTCCTCGACTACAATGAGCTATTGTTAAATTCGTGACTGCAAGATTATCACTGTCTCATAGACTCAGGTAAACACTCAGATAAACCAATAATTTGGCGGAAGTTACTGATACGGTGCCACGTGACGGTAGTTTGATAAACGTATTGGATATTTTCTGAAAATCGTCTATTAATCCACTTATGTCGGTAGAAACTGGGTCGTGTAAATTTTTTGCAACCCAAGGTTTTGGAGCACCGTGGTCAAGTCTCGAGTAGCATCATGGTAAATCTAGGTTCGTCATTTATTAAAAAACACCTCACATATTGGTACATCTTCCCAAAAACCTATCTTGTTGTATATTTGCGAAATTTTCGCTAAAAGACGTAGGTATCAGACTAGGATATATTGTCATCGTAGGTAGGTATAAACTGTGTATGTAACGAGTTTTCTTAGCATATTTAAATATAAGTACATTATAGTTGCTAAGAATACCTAATATTATTATTATTATAATTAAATTTAATTTAGGAAATGCGCGCAATATGAATATAAAGTGATTAAGACGTTTGATAATGATAATTAAAATGTTAATTAAAGGAATCAATTAGTCAGGTGCGTTAAAATAAAGTATATTTTTAATTACCTCTTTCATATTGACCATGAGCGTTCTTACTAAGTACATACTTATTAACCAAGCGCAGTTCAGTAGGTACCCTAAGATTGTAACGTAGCAAAATATAACATTTCAGGCAATGGTTGAAAACAGGATAAATTATTACTTCAATGGTTAAAATGGGTCTGTTTATAAATAGTACATACTTGGGGCTTTCCTTTAATTAATTCTTATAACTCGAATGTCATTATCAAAAGGTTAAAATAATAACAAACACAGCAGGGTTTAGGTGGTAGTAATATCGTCTTTGGACGGTAGTTACATAAATGAACTTCATGTAGGTAGGTATACTTAGTGGGAAGGTAGGTTTTTTAATTACGCTCCTAGATGTCTTTCGAAGTTCCCAACTATTTAAAAACGATTCAAATGGTAAATATTTTCTCATGCATTCACTGCTTGACCACTACTTACTGGTGAATGGTAACTTTATCGAGCATTTACAAAGAATTAACTGCGAGAGCGCAACTCTACCGTTCTCTTGTTGCGTGAATCTCATTTGCTATTCCGATGAACACTGTTAAAAGGCTATTGTAAATATTGTAATGCCCATAATTGTTGTTGTGCAAATGAGATATTATTAAAGTTCTTTAATAAAGTATCGGCACTGGCTGGTGGCGTCCTTTGTGGCTACCAGAGCGTGCGATGTAATCCGAAACACTGCTTTTCTCAATACACATTCGACATTGATCAATAAACTTGGATCGCGGATTGAGCTCTCAATTACGTCATTGCATAAACTCCGCAATAGCTACTTAGTAGGCTACTTTATATGTGAATTAGGTGCTTACTAACAAACCTTGTGACTTGTAAAAATAAGAAAACTGGAGCACTGATAAGGTTTAAAAGATAGATCTGAATCTGATCGATATTCTATCAAAATAAATTTGATCAATAGGAATATTTTTGGCAGGTGCCAAAACAATAGGTAGGTATTCTGTTTTCGGACGACAATTTTCGTTCCAGGTTTACCTAAGCTAAGCGAAACGGGCCACTTGTCATTTATAAACGTATTGAGCGCTCAGTTATTCTATCCCAACGGCGTTCACTAACGGATTATACGAGTATTAACAGAAATATAATGACGAGAAATTAAGGGGCATTTTTTTTAAACCCATTTCAGTAATTCCCAATAAGTATACTTATCACGTTTGATGTCAATTACACAGTTTACAATAGGATAGGCCACACAGGAACAAATGCAGATTATACCATGCCACTTATTCCATCCAAAGTAAGTCGGAATAACGTCACATCTCAATGAATAATCAATTATGTAATGTGATGTATATTGTATTTAAATTTATTAGAGTATTCGAGGAGTAATTTGAAGCGATGCGGCCGTGCAGTGCAAGGTGCGCGATGAACTTCAGTTACATTCAAATGAGACTATTAAGTTGGGGTGGAAACTCGAGTTGAATAATAATTTTAATGTGTTTATAGCGATTATAGGAAGTTAAAATTTTTCCATGTTTAGGTAAGTAGGTAGGTACATGTTTTATTTTAAAATTTAAGTTTACAGAACTTTAGAATAAATTAAGAAATTAGTAACGTGAATGTTCAGATTTAATTTTATTATAAACCTACTAAGGCATTTCGGTGTTTAAAACAAAATTATTGTAATTGAATAGCTAAAACTTTACAAAATTTAAATTACGTCATGTCTTAAATTATATTCCATAAACCTTGACTTGTAAATACAACATTATAGCTAAAATTAAAATTCAGTAAGGTAATAACTTTCCTTCACTACAAAATAAATCATTTTCCCTATCTTATTTACATACTTAATTACTTAAATATAAGTCAAATAAAAACAAAACAAACTAAACTCACCACAGTTAACACACAAATCCGTTCACTGGCCAGCAGTAAAACGCACACACAACACAGAATGTATTAAAAATTAAAAAGCGAAAACACGATGCGAAGTGCGTATGTATCGTCGCGCGTCGTAGTAACTGGGGCGGAGTACGCGTGCGCGGGGCGGCCGCCGCGGACTGAATGAAGCTCCCTGCTTCACAACTTATCAAGTGTACGTTACTATTCATGTTTTCCGGAGCCCTAATCACTTGCGATTGAACACATATCCAGAGGGACCTGATATACGTTCTCACTTACCGCCTTATAAAATCTGGATTAAAGGGTATTTCCTCTTCCCATAGATTGGTATCTATGCTAAACAAGTTATTGATGACTAATGTACGTCTTTCAAAATAGTGTTTAGAACTTTCAGAATATTTAAAAACAAATGTTATAGGGGCGTATTGAAAGCTGATCTACACACTAAGGGAAAGAGTTAGTAATGAAACAAAGTGTGGGTTTTATACTATTTATATTAAAACAACGACGAAGTTATTGCTCGTCTTAAGAGACACACGTAGGTAGTACTTATAGCTAAATTCCTAATCCTAACTTATGACAATGATTGCTTTTTCCTAAGAATACACGTAGTTGGTAAAATACACGTTAATAGTATCGCTACACTTGTCACTGAAGTGATAGTATTATTATACGGCGTCAAGTTAAACTCAAGTTAACGTTGTACAATAATGAACTTTAGCAACAAGTATTGTGCACCAGCCATTTTATAGCTTTAGTGACATAAACCCGCTAAAATATTGTGTTTTAATAAATTAATCCCGTAAATCGAAATCGCACGTACAAAACAAAAATAACGTAGACACACTGCACGTTTAACACAAAAAAAAATTATACAAAAAATGACTTCAAGAACAAAACCGTGTTATAAACGCGGATTTATATCACCCATTGCTATAAAATAGTTAATTAGCCGACAAAACAAGCAGACGGGCCTCGAGATGGTAAGTTATCAGCATCGCCCTTACACATCAGTACTACCAAAGGCATCACCGATGCGTTGCCGACCAAAAAAAACGAAAACAAACAAAAAACTAGCTCTCAAGCCTCCAGCCGGAACACGACGAGTCGTATAACAGCTGACTCAAGCGAGAGGATGGTTGCCAGCCAGGTGGACTTACGGAATGATAATAATATTAGTAATAATATTAAATAATAATTTAATATTAATATTGATAATATAATCGTTCCGCTCTGCCCCCCGCCGGCGCCGGCTTCTGTCGCCTCTTACGACACCCTGGTCTGCCGGCCTGGGATTGGGGTTAGTATTCTAAGCCGCCCCAATACGGCTAAAATATATTCTTATTATTATAGTATTGTATTTAAACTAAGTACCTGCTTAGTATCTAGATATAATGACATTAGTACTACAAGATAAGGGGCCGTTCAAGTTTTACGAAACGCAATTTGGAGGGAGGTCTTGTAAAATGTTATGATGCGGTACATAGGTTAGTCTAACAACGTGTTACCCTAACATGGTTTTTTTTTATAAAAAAAATAGGGAATATAATTTTTCTAACCCTGCACAATAGCAACATTTTTAGACAAAAATGGTAATTTGTGTGTAACGTAACGTTTAAGAAAGGGGAGGGAGAATACAGAAAACCGTTACGGCACGCGTTACATGACGGATAGGGGGGAGGGGGGTCCTGGTAATCTTCAAAGTTGCGTTACGTAAAACTTGTACGCTTCCTAAGTATTACAATTTCTGTTAATTAAAAATTATACACATTTAAAATTCGATAACAAAATCAGTCTTAAACTAAGTCTTAGTGAGTAATGTCGCGCGGGGGGCCACTTATACTATGTAATGGTAACAATACTTTACAACGTTTAATATAGTCTGTAGTCCCGGTTGTTTAGTAGTCTGTGGCAGACCACGGGCACCTCATAAAACTATAGTCTACAGTATTCATAAACAAAATGAGCTAATTTGTACAAAAAAATTGAATGAATCTCGAGTTTCTACAGATTAATTATGTTCCTGATATAAAGAAAACACAAATCAAATCTATTAATCATAAAAATAATTATTAATATTTTAACGAAATAAATCAGTCTAAATTAGACATTCAGTCACGTGACCGCAAATGTCTAGTGACGTCATACCGTGAGAAATCAAAAACTATAGAGGTGCGGACTGCGAAATATATCTCTCTTTGTTTACCGTATATACGGTATGTATATATGTATGGTATGTAGTATGTATAGGACTTGTATCTATTAAGCAAGGTGTGACGTCATTAAAAACAGTACATTATTACGTCAGTCTGAAAAGAAGTAAACGTTAATATACACAAAATCCATAATGTAACCATGTATATGATGATAAAATGCACTGGGTTAATTTTAAATATTTTTTAATTAAAACAATTTACTTGGAAAATTTTAAAATATTCTCAGCTAACCTAAGTTTGACTGATAGACAAGATATTTGTCTATATATTGCGATGAAGAGATTCTCAGTTTTATTATTTCATTAACAATGTTAGGTA
>LGAG01000807.1:40555-54893 GCA_001278395.1 Lerema accius
TTTGGAGTGAAAATTGCTTCAGCATGTTGTAATTTGAAGGTCAATAAAAAAAACGACAGTAAAGACAGACACGTAAATAACCTGGGTGAAAATAAAATAGGAAACATTATAGTGTTTCTACTTGGCTACTAGATGGCAGCACTGAAGTTTCTTACTAGCGACATCTATTATCATGTTGATAGTACTATTTCGTGAAGTGTTGAACACTGTTTTGAGTACTGTGACGTCTAGTTATAAAACCTAAAATACGTTTGAAATGAAATGAACAAATTGTTTCAAATTGTGATATTTGATCACGTTGGTGTTTTGTATATGTTTCATTACATTCATCTCATTATATTGAAACCAAATTTTTTTTACGTTTTTTGTCTGCGACATGTCACCAATTCCCTAAAATTGACCTTTTTTGGACTTCAAATATGGAATATAATTTTGGCGAAACCCTCATGATCTGAACCCTTATTTCTGCGGACAACAGTTAAAGAATACCTGCCCTAAAGAACTTAAAATAATTATTGGTTAATAGTATATTGAGCCATTTTAAAAATCCTAAAAAGACAACTTCAAGAATCATTTTTCGTTTTTTTCCTGCTACTTCTCTGAGGTCGTTCACCTTGCTCCAACGTCTTAGCGATCGCTTTCTCAATATTCTTCGTTCTCGGCTTATAATACTTGTTTCTGTTAGCTTCTAAAACCTCTTGCAAATGGTCGTTTGGTATCAAATGCTTGTATGGATTCCTGACCGATACCAGCTTCGTACCATCAGGTAAAGAAACTTGCTTGTCCGGCATTGGAGCATCCCTTTCCTTATCTCGAATCAACTTCTTCACTTTAACTATCTTGTAGTATGGCGCCTGAGGCAATAGATGACCTATTCTAACCTCACCATGTTCCTCTGAAATCTGGGGAATAATGATCTCCTGAGCCAAACGTTTTGTCCTCGGAATATCCTCCAAATCTTCCAACATAATTTCTTGAGCTACTTCTGGAATTGTGTCGTTTTTGTACTGCGTGTAGTCCGTTTCGTCTGCAAACATGTTGCAATAGGCTTCCGAGGTTAGTTTGTCTTCTAAACTCGGGATGTTTTCGTTGTAAGTCATATTGACAGCGCTAGGTTTCGTGATCAACTGCTGGACTAATTTTACGCTTACATTACCGTCCGCGTTACTGGGAAGTTCTTTAAATTTCTCGGGTAAACGTAACTTGTTGACGTGTGGAGGTTCCCATTCAGTTTCAGGATTAAACGCGATCATTTTGATCACAGGTGTCTTGGCAGCAGGAGTGTCCACAACTTTTAACGTGACGCTGTTAGAAATGTTCACGCTGTCGGCTTCTGGTTTGAAGTTTTCGATGAAGTTTTTCACGGATAACCCGTGGTCAGTTATGGCTGTCAAAGTTGCCGTACAATCGTCTACGATGTCGACCTTTCGAATCGTTTTCCGAAACTTATTGGTGTCGAAATTCTGATTCTTACTCAACTCCTGTCTTCTTCTTTCTAATACAGATCTAAATGGCTCGATGGCTTTGGCTGGTTTTAATATCTTACGTTTCTCTACTACGGATTTCAAAGTCTCAATGAGTTTCGAACTCGAATGAGAGGTTTGCATGTGATTCTGCAGTTCGATTTTAGATTTGAAGAATATGTTGCATTTAATGCACTTTTTCAACTTAGATTTCTCATGTAGAGTCATATGGTGGTGGTAATTTTGGACGGTATAGCAGTATTTCTTACAAATATTGCACGTTAGTTTAGCTTTTTTGTAGTTACGTGTTCTTCTTTTAATATTTGACGTTCGATGTTTCCGTTTCAATAGTGCCTGCTTTACTTTGCTAAAAGGTTCTTTAGAACTATCTGACACATCTTCTAGGCTTTTGTATTTCTCCAATTCTAATTGATTTGTTTTATTTTTATCGTCTAGGCGTTCTATTTCAATTTTGATAGATGCTACTTGGTTTGTATCATCAGTAGTGTTACTAGTTAATGTAGCTGATGAATTGGTGTCTAAATCATCAATTAGTAATGTAGAATCACTCTTTTTGCATTCTGTTTGTTTTGTGCTACTCTTTTTGGTTTGTTTAGCTGGCGTTGCTTGGCTATCACTGTCTGAAGCTTTGGTTGTACTTCCCATGTTCAAACCCTGAGGAGCTACGGGATTCTCAGACTTCTTATCGGTAAAAATAACATGAAAATCTTTATCAAACTCAACAAATCCAATACTTTTGTGCTCCAGTTTGATATGAATCGTGAAATGCTTCCGTAATCTGAAGCATTTGTTACAAATTTTACAGGTAAATGGTTCGATGTCTCGATGCTGTCTGAAGTAATGTGCAAATAACTTTCCAGGATGGTTAAAGATAGAGTCGCAGTGCACACAGCGATATTTGTAGCGACTTATGTCCCGATGGGTATTACTCATATGCCGGTTTAATGTGAGCAACCCGACAAACTGTTTTCTACAAAACTTGCAAGTGTGAAGAGTGATCTTTGAGTCATGTTCCAAATTCCTATGTTCTGTCAAATCAACGATAGATTCAAATACCTTCAAACAAGTACAGCATTTCATTTTACTACACAGTTTCTTGTGAGCATCAAGATGTTTTGAGTCAAACTTCTCCCCACATTTATTGCATTCTCTTTTAAATACCTTTTTTGTGTCAACGTTACATGCTACTTTTAACAAGTGCCATTTGATGCCGCTTTTTTTTTTAAAGACATTGAAGCAATTGTCGCAAGCAATGCTTTGGCATTTCGAAGTTTTTAAATGTTTAATATAATCTGAAACATTAGCGCTGACATTACTACATTGTTTGCATGTCAATGACTTCTTCTCGCACACATTATGAAGAAAATTTATGATTTTCATATTTAGGGCACTGGATAGAAGCGAAAAGTAGCTATTTAACATGAAGCCTTCATTATTCTCATGTTCTTCATATTCATGCTTTAATAGTTCGAGTTTGGTGGTGAAAAGAGTTGAACATTGTGAGCAACCCATGGTTTTGTTTAAAGCACAGTGCTTCGACTCGTGTTGGCTTCGGAGAAGAGCATCAGAAAACACTCTGAAGCAATAAGAACAGAATGTACACTGTTCCAGATGTTTAAAAATGAAATGCGACACGAATTCTTCACTACCCGTTAGCGTTAGGCCGCAAATGACACAAACTATATGATTTATCAACTCGTTCGAATGTACTTGTGCTATATGGACCTTTAAATCGTCCCCATCGAGGAATTCTGCTTTACAAACATGGCAAACAGTATCAAATTCGTCTAAATCGACCACAGTAAACACTTCCTCCGGCTTGGGTTCCTTCTTCTTACGTCTGCGCGCCATTTTAGTCAATTGTTTATAAAAAACTGAATTTGTTGCACATACGTGTAGTCAGTGATTTATAAATTGGACTACTAATAGATATGTTTGTAAATTATTTTTTATTATTGGTATTTGAAAATATAATAAAACGACAGGACAGTCAATGACATTGTCAGTCATAAAAAATTATAATGCCAAAAAATTATGTCATTGATTTTTCTGTCAGCAACAGTCAGTTATCTTCACAGACTACACTATATTATGACATGTTTACAACCATAGAGTATAAATCACGACTTCACAGCGCGACCCAACTTCAACTCAAGATTGCACACAGTGTTATAATAATATTATAAAAATATATGTTTACAAGTAATTACGTAGCCTAATAAATATACCAAATTGTGTTAATCAAAAATCTATCTATGGCCATGAACCAACTAATGTTTAACTAAATATTTATAGTTTCACATTGTTTCTATTAAGTCATAGACTACAGAGTAGTAGCTTTACTATAGGCTGTATTGATGCATTGCTTTTGCTTCAACACAAATCAGCCTCTAAAAGAAAACAACTCTCCTTGTCTTTTACTATCATGTCACCAGCAGACTGTCATCTTTTGCCCGTACTTTAAAAATAAGGCGGTATACGCTGCCATGCACAAAAACAAGATTAACAGGTAAATATTTACGTTATTTACAACATTTACGCTTAAAGTTTTATCATACATCCTCAAAACCAACATATAGTTGAACTGCTAAATCATTCTAACCTAACTTTCGTTATGTGTTTTGCATACAGCAAACAAAGTATTTATTGTTCTTTTGTTAAATGCCACAAGTGCTTAGTGTTAAATTTGTCCTTTCTGACGTGAATAACACATATTTATAACGCAATAATCGCGTTATGTTGTTTGTTTTTCAAGTTATAGGCTCTCTACGTCACGTTCTAGAAAGATATAGTATAGCTATATTGATAAGTTCTATGTTTCTATGTAGGTTCTGATAATTCGAGAAAGTTTCCCCTTTTATTATGGAACATGCACTAACTTTTTTAAGCGATATTTCAGCGTAAAATGTTAATTATTGTTTTGTGTATGCATTTACATTACAAGTTTTATATAATTGGTTATTATTTTCATTATTATTTAATTTCCATGATTGGGAAGTAGAGTTAGGGTAAAAAGCCACTGCAAACATGTTCTATTGTAGCTGTTACTTTTATAATACTAACATTCTAGGTAGGTAACATAACATGTCCGGTGTTTATCATAATTATTATAATGATATAACTCTTAACAACATTGTAACAATTACATCCTATTAAATTGGCTGGCACCTATCTATCTATAATTCTTGTATATATTTCTGTCTATGATGATAAATACATTGAAAATTTCAAAAAATATCCCTTAGATTTTAGCCTGTTACAGTTTTATATGTATGAAATAGAAGAAACATGCGTTTGTAACTGAATTCTGCTCCATTAGCTAGTCTTAATACATAAAAACATAGTGTATGGTGTGTTTGTCACTAAATAAAAAGCTGGACTAATTTCAATTAAAAAAATTGTGATATATTTAAGAGGAATGTTTGAGCCTGGTGAAATGTGGTTATATACTGCAAGGGACCGGGCAAAATTAGAGTTACTGATATACCGTCATAGTAAAAGTTGATCAATAAGACGAGCATTTACTTAAGGCACATGATAATTGAAGGTTGGCAGTACCTGATGTGTAATGTAAACTAAGATCAACCAAACTATAAGAGATACAATATATTGCAATACAATTTCTCTCAGTCCTCTATTAAATGTATTCAAAATAGTACCTTATATGCAATAACATTGAATACAATTTTGAATAACAAATTGTAAGCCTCACATCATTGAATAAGTAATATTTTCTGGAAATTACCGCAGACATGTCAATGCTATTGAAATAACATTAAATCTAAATGCATCATCAAACAAAACATATGTGTTACTTGTTGCATATTGTCATTTTTATAAAGATACTGTCTTTTGTTTTTATTCATCATCATCATCATCTTTTATCATTATCATCATAAGTTACGGATGGCATTAAAGTAAGCAATTACGTAACGGAATTTTGGGAAGGGGTTGTAAAATGTTATGATGCGTTACATAGGGGGGAGGGGCGGTCGAAAAACGCGTTACGTAACATTGTTTTTTATTACAAAAAGAAACTAGGGAATATAATTATCCTAAGTCGAAAAAAAAGGTAACTTTTTTTAGGTAAAATGATGTTAGAGTTACGGTCCTCGAGTGTAAATAAAATCTATACTTCTACTCGTATACTAATAATATAAAGCTGTTTGTTTGAACGCGCTAATCTCAGGAACTACGGGACCGATTTGAAAAATTCTTTTAGTGTTAGATAGTCCATTTATCGAGGAAGGCTATAGACTATATAACATCATGCTAAGAATAGGAGAGGAGCAGCAATAAAATATATTGCGAAAACGGGAAAATTACGCCGGCGAAACCACGGGCGTTTGCTAGTTTGAAGTATTTATCATTAGTTGTTTACAGAATCATAAAAACTGTTTAATATTGACAATTATAACAAACCTGCCTGTTTATAGTTTGTTTAATTACACACTTTTTTAACTTCTGTAAAGTAATTATCTTAATTGCTTCTATGATTAGGTTATTAAGATACTGCTAATTAAATAATTATAGTAAAATTCTAATATAGACCTGGCAGAGGTTGTTCTGCACATTATGATTTCTCATATTATTATAGTTTAATTGACCATTTATTACCCTAGTATGCCAGAAAGCGAACGTATGTATGTATGTTTGTTTTATGTTCATTTCTTTAGCTTGTTTAATTTTAACAAAGTTTCAATGAATATGACTGTCTTTATACTGGTAGTGACACTAAAAAAATACGAAACAATTTTCGTAAATTGACAGAAAAGTAGCTGTGTTACGTAACGTTTAGGGAGGGTACAGAAAAACGTTATGCCGCGTTACATGGGGGGCTCAAAAATCATCAAAAATTTGCGTTATACATAATACTTAAATGGCCCCATAAATGTATCATTGTTACTTATATGAATAAGTGATTTTGACTTTGAATCCACTAATGCTTTATTTTTTTTCTTTCCAGATCTTGATATGCGGTGATAGTCTCGATAAATCCAGTCTCGAAATAAAACAAAAAATTTACTTCCGGAAAACTTTTGCACAAAAACCCATTCGGCAAGTACGGGCATAGCTAACATCAGACCATAACAACTTCAACAGCTAAATAGCTGGAATAATAAGACTATTATAGTCTCGGAACACGCCGAGACGGGTCAAATTATTGTAAAGATACAAGTATTTTATAAAGAATTTATCAGTTCTCACACGGGAACGAAAACGCCTTATTAAGCTTTTAGAATGACGGATGTTAAGGATAGTTGTGTTGATGACGTGGCTACGAGCGTGGCCGAGTTGACGCTGATTTCGTTTAGAAAGGTGGATGACGTCCGACGCCTCGCCAGGCATTTCATGAACGTCATGAATCATCCCTTAACGCAAGAGAACCCAGTGGTGCTACGGTACTTGAGGAACTTGAACGAAACCCACCGGAAGATCTACTTCTCCCATCGGGAAGGGGTAGAAGTCGAGTATATTTTTACGACAGAAAAGAAAAGCAGCCTCCAAAGACAACGATTTAACAGTCTGCAAGTGAGCGAAGTGCCGGAGTTGCTTAAAACGGAGCTTCAGAATGCTGGGAACGCGAAACAAGTGCACATCTGCACGGATTGCAATGTGGAGATCGAGCTAAACGATGAGGAACCTCTGATGGAGTCGCTGCAGAAGCATTTCAGTCTCGAAGCTCACATGCCGAAGTTGAAACGAGAGAGCATCGACGTCGCAGAACCAGTGGTCTTGCCCAATATGTCTCGTAGACTCTCCGCGATGGAATGCGGAGAACCATCCGCACAGAACATCGAACAAATCATCCAACTGGTGAAACCGACTGAGAAACTGGATCGCGCGTTCGCTTCCAAATTGGAAACTTCGTTAATTTACCATCTGCCAGATAGCTCGGAAGCCAGTATCGATGCTGCAATGAAATTCTACCAGTCGGTGTATGACAAGCTTTGCCAAGATGTCTCCGCTATCGACTTCTCGACACAGACGAGCTCCGTCGCTCCGATCATTATGAGTATTAAGGACAACGTGAATCAAAACTTCGCCGCTGATGCCAACAAAAACTTTGAAAACGACGAAAACGAGCAGGCCCCCGAGAAGCCCAGGAAGAATCACACGAAAAAGTACCGCCACTACGGTCACATCGAGGATATTATTTTGAAGTTTCTGGGTCACCACATGCTCCTGTCGTTGGTCGACGATCGCACCGGAAAACTCGCTTTCTTCTGCTTGGCTTGCGAGTTTTACACTCTCAGGTTTCGCTACGACAGCGTCTTGAACCACGTGTTCAGTCAGACTCATATACATAACTTGACGACGATTTTGGCGGCGGACACTCACATTCCGTTGGCGAACGAGGGCGCCACGATCGAGAGACTGAAGAACTTGAATAGACAATTTCTTTTTTACCACGGCGTCACCGCTGACGCGGAAGGCCTCAGTTGCTCGACCTGCAAATGTACCATCGATTCGCCGGATATGACTGTCAATCACATTCTCGACGAGAACCATCTCGGTCGTCTTTCCGACAAGTTCTACCGGAAGATGAAGGCGAACAATCCCGACGCGCAGGCGCCGGAGAAGTGGGGCCCGAAGAGCTTAGACTGGGCGATATTCTTGGCGAGTGTCGGCAAGCCTTTGAATAACAAGGACCACGTCGTCATCGAGAACTTTATTAAACCTTCCGGCAAGATCGCCAACTACTGCACCTGCTGCGACATGACCTTGAAGGGTCTTCGGCAGGTGCTGTTCAACCACATCCGTCAGAAGAAGCACCTGAGAAACGCGGCGCCTTTGAAGCTGAGCTTGCTCTACAAGAACCATTGTAGACCGGCGGAATATTACGCGAGTTTCGGGAACTACTACGTCTGTGCGATCTGTCCCGAATTCATCGCAGTTCCATCTTTCGCCGCGATCGTGGGCCATTTCGACAGCGCTATACACGTCGAAACGGTCGCTAAGCTGATTCGTGCCGCCCTCTACCCAGAACAGAGCGACGAATCGTTGCTCGAATTGAACAAAATCCGAACAAATGGTGCTATTCAATGTGACTTCTGTGACGTCGTTTTTAATGATTTGAACGAAGCGGTCAAGCATATTTTCTCGATCGAGCATCAGAACGTTGTCGTGGAGGCTAGGACGAAAGCGCATAGGGGAGACATCATCAGCGTATACATGGGAGGGAACTACATCCTTCACAGCGAAGGCGCAACGTTCACGTGTGTCGTGTGCTCAAGTGTTTTCAACTCCTTACGGGCGCTGTTGACGCATTTGGTGTTCGCGGAGCATTTTGCCCAAAAACCGTCTTCGGAAAATGTGTTTAGGTTCTATTTGGAGTTGAAACACAACGTGAATATGTTGGCGCGGAACAAGTATGAGTATTATGAGTTTGGAAAGCTCAAGTGTGGGGTGTGCGACGCGGATGTTGAAGACGGAGAGAATGCTAAACGGCACGTTGTTTCTGTACGCCATAAAGAAAATATGGGGGCCAGTTTTGTTAATGTGGATGCATCTGCTGTGGAATGAGGTGAGAAACAATATTGATTCAAATAACTAATTCTTAGGGAATTATGTAAATAAGTAAGTATGTATGTATGTCTATTTCTTTGGAACACTATAGTCCAAAGAGCTTGTAAGATTTCGACGTATAAGGTGGCTTGTATGTACACGGTACACATACCAAAATCCATTATTTTTTGTCTGTTTGATCTGGCTAATATCTGAAACGGCTGGTTCGATTTTGACGGGACTTACACTAGCTGATATAATAAGGAGTAACTTAGACTACTTTTTTTTTCAACTTTCGTCTCGGCATAGATTTCCCGAAGCGAAGCGGGTGCGGGTCCACTAGTACATAATATTATTTAAATTAATATAAATTGTTTTTCTGTTTCAGTAATGAATGTTAACGCGCGCTGCGGCGCCGGAATCATGTTATTGTATTATGTTTACAAGCGAATCGTTTACAAATGAGTGGAATTATTAAATGAACTAATTTTATAAACTATACTCGACTTTTATTTAAACAAACTTACCCGTAGGATATTTTGCGACATATTGCTGAAATACTATCACAAAAAATCACTATTTGAACACCCGTATGGCGTATTGGTTGCCACACCGAATCGCCAGTCAAAGGGTCCCGGGTTCGATTCCCAGCAGGGCCGAAATTTAAATGATGAAAACGGCCCACTACTGAGCACGGGTCTCTCCTCATAACTAAGGAGGTCTATAGCATCCACCATTCTGCTCCAGTGCGGATTGACGTAGGGGTTAGTGGCCAATACAAGTAAATACAACACAATAATTTAGCTAAATCGGTTGAGTCAATATTAGAATAGCATTCCAGCTGGCAGTGCTGCCATCTACCGTCCATGGACGTTGACAAGTAATAGAATTGTTGGTTAGTACTAGAAGGTCTTGTTAGTGAGAATATTAGTAATTGTTAATTCGTTAGTGACAGGACTGTAAAAGTTGGTATCAATTAAAGCAAGAAGGTTTTAATTTATTTTGATCAATGTCATCTGCATTGTCTTCGAATAGATAGACAAACATCAGAAAAAGTAATTAGACTCATTCAGGGTCGTACGGAAGAGCAATGTATGTTTTTATGCGGAATTTGGTATACGACAGAAATTGCTTATAATTTTTGGGTTACGTTTTTCGGGCGTATGTATGTATGTCCATTTTTTTCGTACGCCCTAGAGCCTAAACGGCTTAACGGATTTCAACACAAGAGGTGTCAGAGTCATCTTCATTGTAAACGTAGGTAATATAGGTTATATTTTTTTATAACACCCCCCAATTTGATACAGTTGGAAGTTTATATTTTTGGGATTGTTCAAGTATTATACGTAACGCATTTTTTTAAGTTTTTTGACCCCCGCCGCGTAACGTTTTTCTATACCCCCTGTAACTGTCGCTAAACGTTACGTAACTATAGTAGTCTTTGACGTAACTCACAATGTACGTTTTTTATCTGAAAATTATGTCAATTTGCCGAGTTACAAAAATTATTTTCCCTAGATTTTTTTAACAAAAAACATGTTACGTAACGCGTTGTTCAAACCCCCCCTCCCCCAATGTAACGCATTGTAACATTTTACAAGACCCCCCCCCAAATTGCGTTACGTTACAAACGGTCCCTTTCTATTAATAATTCATTGTCATTGGTAGGATTTTTTTACGTTTACTGGGAAAAGTTAAACTAATGTAGCTTACAAACATTTATAGTTTTATCGATAGTCAGGCGGTCCTTATTAACGCCCCTGCGACACTCCGGCGATAAAAATCAAATTAACATCAACGACTCCCCAGATAATAGTTTAATCGACGCGACGCGTGGCGTGCGGCGGCGACATGTGGAAACAATCTCTTGCCATAATTGAAGTAGGTAAAGATATGGCAATAGAATTGTCGCGAGATTAAATAAAATTATAATAATGTTATGTGTGGCACGGCTCCCGATCAGATGAAGCGATTAAACTTTTTTTTTGTACCGTACTAGAAGTCGCCGGCGGCTCCGCCCGCGTAATTTTCCCGTTTCTGGAATTTTTTTTTTGCTGCTCCTCTCCTATTCATCATAGCGTGATGTTTTATAGCCTATAGGCTTCCGCGATAAATGGACTATCTAACACTAAAAGAATTTTTCAAATCGGTCCAGTAGTTCCTGAGATTAGCGCGTTCAAATAAACTCTTCAGCTTTATAATATTAATATAGATTAAAGGTGTTTATCTGCCAGTGTTTTTAGACATGTTTGTAAAAAGTTGTAGGAGTGAGAGTGGGGAAGAATAACCGAATGTCTGCAAATGTACCTACCTACTCTAGTGGGGGTCTCACAATAAATAAGCGCACTGAAAGAGAATATTGATGACATAATCGAGATTGTTCTTAGTTTCGTTTGATGATAAAATGTGTCGGGAGTTTTTTTTTTATTCTTAATTGAATAATACAATACCATAAAATTAGCACGTGACGCATCAAAATATTTTCATCTCCACAAAATAAGTGGATAATACATTCAACCCCTCCGAATTATCTAATTGTGGCGATAATGGCGCTAAGTGATTACGTAATGGCGGAATCCTGTTACACAGATCATAATTTGATTACAGATAATACAGATACTAGTAAGTACAGATTATTGACTCAACTTTTTTCTAAATAAGTTTTGTGTACATTATTCTTTTTTTTTAATTTAATTAAAAGTAGGTAGGTACCTAATGCAGAAAATATGTGGTTTGGTCTTTAATAACTCTGCCAATACACGACTGAAGCGTTTGTAAATAAGGGGCCGTTCAAGTATTACGTAACGCAACGTAACGGACGGGGGTCGAACAACGCGTTACGTAACATTGTTATTTATTACAAAAAAATATGGAATAATATGTTTAATAAATTCTTCTAACTCGGCAAAATGGCAACATTTTTTAAATAAAATGGTACCTATACCTACCTATGTGTTACGTAACGGTAAGGCAGGGTACAGAAAAACGTAAACGGGAGGGATGGAGGGTCAAAAATCTTCAAATTTATGTTACGTAACACTACAAGACTCCCTAAGCAATATCTGGGCCCTAAGTATTCATAAAATCTTGTAATGTTGTAACCGAATTTCATAGTGGAAAGTTTGTGAAAGGTAACATGAATGCTGAAAGAGATAGCTGTATATCTATTGCTTACGTATCTAGGGGCGGGGCCACCTGTTTCAGGCGCAAATTGCAGTGTGCGAGTTTACGCTATACTTAGGTAATTAATTTAATTAATCGTTATTATTTCCGTACTTAATATAAAATGATATCTGTATTTTAAGTCCACAGTCAAGGTCCGTGGTAACGTTGCCCAAAACATTTTTTTTGTTAGAGAAAAATAAATAAAAAAACTAATTTTATTAGTAAAATAATTATTAGTTAGGTACTTACCTCATATCGTTTCAAGTGCAGGGATAGAGAATTTATTTAATTACCTATGTAGGTAGGTATATTCTATTGGTTTCCAAATCTATATCTACTGATAATAAAAACTGTAAAGATGTCAACAGTAGGTACCTACACGGTACCTACATTAGATTTTATTTTTAGCAAATATTAGGTAGGTAGGTAGGTAATAAATCTATTAAATGTTTACGATGATAAGCATTTTAACATTTAAGTATCTACGGAATTCTAAAAACGTAAAATATTAGCGATGCTAGCACAACCGTTATTATATTTCATTTGAGATATATTAAGATACTTACCTACCTTTTACCAACATACTTATACCTAATTACTTACCTACTTACTGTATAATTTGTCATTTCAGAAAGCCACTCCTACTAAACCACAGCCAATCCAACCGTATCTTCTATCCTTTTCACACTCACACTATTAGACAGAGATGGAAAATATATTTTTAGATTACGTACACCAAATGAATTCGTAGAAAATTTGTACTTACGACATTTCTGTGTGAACCTCGTAAGAATGCAATGTGTTAAGTTATAAAAGGTTTTAAACGCCAACGTTGTTTAGGTTTATTTTTCAGAAAATCCTGATAAATTGTTGAAAATTAAGATGTCTTTGGAAGGTTGGCTGTATAGGTACCAATGAGGTTTTAGTCGCTGTAGGTATATCTAAATTAGTTTTTAATCTGTGCTTAAGTTGGCTGGACGCTGTTCGCGCGTTTTCTCACAGATAAAAGTCGTTGAGCGACTTATTGTTTTTTTTTTTAATAATAATAAATTGTTTTGTGTAAGCAGTTATTGTTTTATAAAGTTCTTAGTAAGTATATTATGGTGCGTACTGATCATTTAGATTTTATTAACTAGTGTAATAAATTTTAAAGTGATGTAATTTGGTGCAAGTTTTAGAATTTCTGTGGTTAGGATTTTATTTAAGGTAAGTCCTATACCTACTTTGTGCTAGCTAGTATTCCCATGGGACATCTATAATAGCTTTCTAATAGATGAGTCTTTGAACATAGATATGATTAGTAGAAAATTGATCTGACATGATTTAAATTCTTGCCCCACCCAAAAAATTTTTCCCGGAAGTTTAAAAAAATATATTGGGTCAAGGAAAAAACATACCTACCTATATTAGTCACTTTTAGAATTCAGTAGTAAATTCGGAATCCTTATAATTATAGTCATATCCGACGTCCGTCTGTCTTATAGGTAGGTAAGTCAGAGCTAATTAAACCTAACTTTTTAATATTTCTACTCTTCACAGAATCACTACAATATTAAACACAGCAATCTCTTTTGCCTCAATAATGTCAAACTAACTTCAAAATAAATCCTAATCGGGCTAATCAGCGATCATGTAACAAGTTAGATGTCAAAATATCAAAACATATGTGGTGCACGTGCATTGTGTTTATATTATCAATCCCTGAAACGTGAGGCACGGATAGGATCACAGATAGGGGTCATACGACGCTCGCAGTCAAGTGACCGTCAAAAGTTTCAACGATCTTGATAGAATAAATAATGTAAAATTAAAAGATTTTTTTTAAAACAAGCTTTTATTAGTTGTTAATAAGAAAAATAACTAAAAAGTTAAAAAGTGAAAAATTTCAAGTCCCTTACTGTTAACCGTTGAACAGTTGAATCGTCTGGAGCCAATCCTGGTAGCGAATCACATCATGCTTATTATAAACATGCATTGTCATCAGGACTGGACCGGTGTGTAACATTTTAGCTCAATCGGACACCGGGAAGTGGGTGAAATTTAGCTTGCAAGATTTCATTACAAACACCGGACAGATGAAACTAAATAAAAGCTTGTAAAAATGATCTGTCATGAAACTTATATGGCAGACGAAATTTTTCGCGAGCGAAGTCGCAGGCAACAGCTAGTCATATAAAACA
>LGAG01000807.1:167401-181540 GCA_001278395.1 Lerema accius
CCTGAGGGGAGGGTAGGTCCAAAATTACCTAAAATTGCGTTACATAATACTTGAATCTCACTTGCTTCTGCATGATAAAATGCGAAAGTTCCACCTAAAGGAAACATGCTCTATCTATACAGAAACTTGGCTATTTCCATCAGTAACTGACCCTGTAATGTTCTCTCTAAGTAGAATGATAGCATTAAAACTATATTCTTTATTTCTCTTCAGATTATCTAGAATATTATCCACTTCATCATCTTCCTCAACATCATCAGAAGGATCAGACATCATGAGAAGGAATTTGAAGGATGTCTTGCAAGATGCAAAAGAATCGTTACTACGTAAGCCATATGTTTATTTATTAGGATTATCTTAATATATAAAAAAAATCCTCTCCTATTCATCTTAGCATGATGTTATATAGCCTATAGCCATCCTCGATTAATGGACTATCTTACACTAAAAGATTTTTTCTAATCGGTCCAGTAGTTGTTAAGATTAAAGCATTCAAACAAACAAACTCTTCAGCTTTATATATTAGTATAGATATAAAACACAGTGTAATATTTAATTTTTAAATTTCAGCTCCATTAAATGGAGAATTGTTTGCAAGACGAAGTCGTAAGCTGAAACCTGATAACGCTAAAGATTCCAGTGTTCAAAAAGATGTTTCAAGAGAGAAAGAGAGAGATAGCATGAAATCGTCTAAAAATAAACATACGGACTCATTTGCAAAGTCTTTAAAAAGTAAAAAAGATTACGGTCAAAAAAAACACCCTGTGAGATACCAACAGAGCTCTTTTAAAAAACTTGATGATTTTGTCCCTAAAAAAGAAAAAAGTCATCTAAGAAGAGAAGATTATCGGGCGTATGGTGGGACTTCTATCCCACTTGTGGGAAAGAAGTCGATTTATGAAAAGAAATAAACTTTTAATGAGTATGACTAAGTTTTTATTTTACATATAGAGATAATTTAAATGTTATCATAGAAAGAGAGGTTATTAACGTGATAACGTCTAATAAATCGATTAACACCAGCGAAATTCTCGAAAAAGTGCAACGTTCCGCGTGCAAGTGAGAGCGCGACACATTTATCTCTCTTTTCGAGTTGTATTACGTCACTCGTGAGTTCGAATTGAATGAAGGAATTTGACAGACGAATTAATGTATTGGCAAACTTGGACAAAGTTTCCGTCGTCAATGTCAAAAGATGAAAAAGATTGTGTCAATTTTGATTTCCTGTAGTTCCTGAGATTAGCGCGTTCAAACAAACAAACTCTTCAGCTTTATATAGTATAGACTAGAAGATTGAGCAGACGATATTATACCAAAGATTCTATCTCTTATAGTTTTGGTGATTACTCAGTTTATACATCAGGTACTGCCGACCTTTAAATAACATAAACCTTTAGTAAGCGCTCATCATATTTGACAACTTTTGCTATGGCGGCATTTCAATAACTCTATTAGCTTGTCTGGTCCTTGAAATATCTTAACAGAATCACCTGCCGGGTTCAACTGTGGTTTGAAACCATACTCAGTACTTCTTATATACCTCACATAACTTTTGTTGAAATTGGTCCAGCCGTTTAGGAGTTCAGTGACAAACACACGTACATTGTTTTTATAAAGATGTCAATATATGTCAGACGTATGTTATTGACAGTTGACAGCTAACAATGACATTGACAGCTGTCAGTCGAGTCAATAATTTATTGAATCACATAATGACAATAGTATAGGGTTTCTTATCGCGTAAATGCACTTGATTTTACAATCCAAATATAACGCAATTTTTATTGTAAAGCTCATAAAAATATTACGGCTTTCAAATATTATACGTTTGATAGTCATGGAATATTACAAATATGCCTTTGGCTTGCTTTTAGTTTCGATATTTGGTACGTTTTTATCTCAGTTTATTACGTTCATATTCCCGACCGACACTAGCTTACTTAGGCTTAAGTATTAAAAAATTGTCTTTCATAAAGCCGATGATATAACAGGTTTTGTCTATCGAGACTTTAGGAACTTTTATTGTAACATGTTTGTTTATTTTTAAATTCCATTTTGTTTTCATTCAGGTTATTTAAAATTTTTGACGTTTGTTAAGTGAGCTATTAGTACCTAAAATGAAATAAATGATTTGAATTTAATTCTTGTTCTAGATGTTCATTGTATAGGCAGAAAGTATGATATTGAAGGTGAATGCCAAAAATTATACGGCGAAGATTTACATTCAGTGTTGAGAAAATTCAGAAAAACGCCAGAATATATGGCTATTCTAGAAGAAAAGGTAATAATAAATTTACATCAAAATCTAGTGACTGCATTGTAGACTGTGAACCAATTGTATTTTAAAATGCCTTCAGAAACATATCTGAATTGCAAGAAGTTTATGAAATTCACACGTAAAATGAAACCTTCAAAAATTTTGGGTTTAAAATAATGAGACGAATGTAATGACACGTATACAAAACACCAAGTCACCATTTTTAAAACTTATAGCGCCATCTGTTATCACAGTTTGAAACAATTTACTCTTGCAATTCAAATTTATTTTGGGTTTTATCAATAGATGTCACTGTACTCAAAACAGAACTTAACACTTGCCGAAATAGTATTACTAACATGATAATAGATGTCGCTAGTAAGAAACTTCCTTGTCATCTAGTAGAAACACTGCATAATGCTTTCTATCTCATTTTCTCCCACGTAATTTATATGTCTATCTCTTTTTACTGTTGCTATTTCGTTTCATCGACTTTCAAACCACAAAGATGGTAAAGAAATTTTCACTTTAATATGTTAACGTATTTTGAATTTTAACGTCTCATTTTTGATGCAGTTACAAGATTTGAAAACTAATATGAATGATGTATCTACGAATATTCAAGCTTACTATGAAGACAAACTAATTGATAAAATTGAAGAAGTCTTGGGAACTCCGGAAACTTTGGCAGCTGATCAAAAACCACTTTTGAGGTAAGTCTTACATCGAAAAAATCAGTTATTAATTTGAGCGTATATATTGGATTTCTTCCAAGGGGACATATTATCGGAATACAATCTTTCCTATGTCCTATTCCTGGATGCAAACTATCTGTGTACCAAGTTTCAGCATAATCCGTAATGGTTAGTAGGATACTAGAAGACCAACCAGACGTTTTGCTACATATTCTGTCTCTTAAAATTTGCCTAGTCCCTTACTTTTCGCATCCTCCTTCAATTTTAACGTCATCATCATCACAACTCATAACTGTCCCACTGCTGGGCTCGGGTCTCCTCTCTCAGTGGGGTACAGGCCATAGTCCATCACGCTGGCCGAGTGATTGTCAAACTACACACTTTTGAGAACTTTATGAAGAACTCACAGGTGTGCAGGTTTCCTCACGATGTTTTCTTGCACCGTGGCAAGTGATCATTATTATCTAATACTCACATTATTAAATTAGAGGTGCGTGCTGAGGGGTTTGAACCCAGGAACTGCCGTTGCAGAAATCAATGTTCAAACTACTAAGATATCACTGCTTAGTATCATGCAATTTTCATGTACCTTTAGTAAATGCTCATCATAATTATCGGACAACTTTTGATATAAAAACGTTTTTATAATTCTAAGGGCTTAGCTGGTTCCTTAATGTTGTCTTCAAGATAATAAGACGAATGTAATACATATACAAAACCCCAAGTCACCATTTTTAAAACTTATAGCGCCATCTATTATCACAGTTTGAAACAATTTACTCATTCAATTTAAATATATTTTAGGTTTCATTAATAGCTGTACTCAAAACAGTATTCAACACTCGACAAAATAGTACCTACTACTAATTATGATAATAGATGTCGCTAGTAACTAGTACTCCAGTGCTGCCATCTAGTAGCCAAGTAGAAACACTGCATATTCTATCTCATTTTCTCCCACGCAATTTATGTGTCAATCAATATTACTGTTGCTTTTTTGTTTCATTAACTTTCAAATCATAACGATGCTTTAGTTTTCACTTCATAAATCACTTTTATTTTCAGAAAACGTAATTTACCTCTACGACGTCAATCACATTTTCGTATGCGGTCAGGGAATTTATCAGGAGTGGAGTTATTAGATTCCTATAGACTGCTGCGGTCTGTTTTGACAGTTCAAGAAAGGAATCATTTCAAAGATTTAGGTTTTGAATTTGCCGGGTGAGTATTATTATTATCATTGTTTATATTCTTCTTAATTTTTTCAATATCGTTTCCCCTGTGACCTATGAGGAAAACTGTTTTACCCCGTCTTTAAATGTCATCAAAAACAATACAAGTCACTTTTGATCAAAATCAATAATGCTCAGTATTTAATAATGAGACTATGTGATTAAAATTATACGAATACGATGACATCTGCCAAACGTCACGTAACGGCTCATTTTTAAACTATTTTACTTAGCTTACCCCGTTTGTTTATTTGTTTGAGTCTTTAGTAATTGATTTTAACTTCCTTCCTGTTGTTAGATTTATTTGTTATTCGGTACGTTTAATTTTGATGACAATACAATTTAATTATATTTTGTATAATTGTGAATTTAAGATGGCCTCCCCTACAAGATGGCGAATTACATTTTTTTCACATCTACCTCAATATGGGTATCAAATAACAGGGCTTGTAAAAAAATTGTAGTACACTTTCAAAAAGAAAAAAAGTTATAATCATTGTGTCATGACTGTTACTTAAGCTCTTTCGACGTTTTTTTTAAATTTTTAAATAATTAAAAAAAATTGTGTGCAACCTAATTTTTTTTTTCTTTTTTTTTTATTTCTTTTGTTTGCAGACATATAATACATGGTATGATAAAAGCGGCAAGTGATGAAATTACGCTTTCGACCACATCTCGACCATACGAAGAAAGTGAATTCACTACACACTTCCATGAAGTACGTGATTGTACCTACATCCTACTAATATTATAAATGTGAAAGTTTGTAAAGATGTTTGGATGTTTGGATGTTTGTCCCTCCTTCACGCTCTAACCGTTGAACGGATTAAGCTGAAACTTGGTACACAGATAGGTTGCATCCAGGAATAGGACATAGGATACATTTTATCCCGATTATAGGTTCCCTTGGGACGAAATCAATATTTTGTTCATCGACTTTTCCGCGGGCGGAGCCGCGGGCATCGTCTAGTATTCAATAATACATACGTTCGTAAACTTTAGTTTAATACCAAATTTTGTGTACAATTTTGGATTAACAAGTTATATTTACGAATAAAAAAATCGGAATGTCTGTTTCTAACATTAAAATAACCGCTTATAAATTATACCAAAATAACATAACTTTTGTCTGTCTGTCTATGTGTTTCAACTAATCTCTGGAACGGCTGCACCGATTTTGACGAGACTCCAACTGGTAGATAGCTGATTTAATAAGAAGTAACTTGGGCTACTTGTTGCTTTTAGTTTGCTTTCGGTAAAAGTTTTTCAAAGCGAAGCGAAGGTGGGTTTATTAGTGAATTTCATGGGAAAAAATGAGATACTTGGCTAATAGATGGCAGCGACATCTATTATCATGTTAGTAGTACTATTGTGTCAAGTGTTGAATACTGTTTTGAGTACAGTGACATCTATTAATAAATCCTAAAATTGAAATAGAATGAGTACATTGTTTCAAACTCTGATAATAGATGGCACTATAAGTATAAAAAATGAAAACTTGGTGTTTTGTACCCGTGTTTCATACGTCTCATAATCTTGAAGCCAAAATTGAAGGTTTCACTTATACCACGTATGAATTGCAATTTTTTTAGGTGACCCATGAGACTCCAGCAACAGAAAATGAGGAAGAGGAAACAATGACAACAACGACCACAACAACACCAACAATAGTTACTTTCACGGAAGATGTTCCGCACACTCATGCTTTGGAGAGTTTCAGACATAGCCAAAGAAAATTACGAGTTCCTCATGGTAGAAGGTCGCGTGGTTTTATTTAAAATATAATCTATACAACTATACAACTAAATAAATTGAAGTGTCTATTTGTAATATTAAAATAGCCGCTTTTTACTTAATGCATACGTATATACACGGTACACGTACCAATTTTTTATTTTTGTCTGTCTGTCTGTTTGATCCGGCTAATCTCCGAAACGGCTGGTCCGATTTTGTCGGGGCTTTCACTGGCGGATAGCTGATGTAGTAAGTAAACTTAGGCTGCTTTTTTACCTTCGTTTCGGCATAGGTTTACCGAAACGAAGCGAAGCAGATCCAAAAGGAATAGACAGAGCGATTGTATACAATTGCTACTAAGTAAGTGACGCACAAAAATCTTTCACTCGCTTGCCGTATACTATTCGTATAAGTTCGTCAATGGGTCTGTAGAAATACAAAAACTCAGGTAATGATGAAACACTTTATTAAGCATGAAGTACATCGAAAGAAATCGGTGAAAAATAAAAGAGATTAAACATCAAAATCGTAATCGACATCGTCTGGTTTTGTTGAAGAGATTACGTCGCCATTATCATCGTAAACGGTTTCCCATTCAGTTGTTTTGACATTAGTTTTTCTTCCACCATTTTTATTTTGGTCATCCTGGTTGGCTTGGTTACCATTTCCTGATTTAACATTTACATCGACGTTAACATCAACAACCAGAGCCTCTCCCAAAGTTACTGTGTCACACTGCTGGATCTCCTTCTTAATAATTGTTGTCTTACTAACGATTTCTGTAATAAAATAAATTATATTTCAATCTCTGTAAGTCTCTTAGTTATTATATCTTAATATAATATAAGAAAAAGTGTAAAATTTTGGAAGTGCCCATGACGAAAAAATATTTTGAAAAAGAAAGAATTTTTTAAATCCCCCGACTCAGGAAATATGATAGGACATTAGAAATTTGAAAAATAATAATAAATAAACGCAAATACACTCATACCCCCGCAGTAATATTCCCTGTGTCGCGGGTGACATGGACAACACTAATAACACATCACTAACACCCATGACCCGAGAACAAACATTTATCTGTGACATAAATATCTGCTGACCGGGAATCGAACCCGGGACCCCTCCCTTCGCAAGCAGCACTACCAACTAGGCTACGGGGTGTTCGAATAAATATAACAGTTCGAACCTCTAAAGTTCTACATACTGACGTTTGTTAAAAGAGCTAAGCTAAAGCTGACACGTATGTCGAAAATTACTATAGTCCGCGACAGGTTGAGATGGCAATTTTCTAGTGATATGGCATCACTTTCTATATAGGTCTATATCAATAATTTTTCGACGCAAAAATTAAGAGTAAAATTAATTAAATATGGTTTATTATAAGTAAAATGAAAATGAAACAGATATATTAGAGAAACTAGTGACGAAGATTCAGCAAAAATATTTAATTATTGAGTTTTCGTTCAATGTCACAATTTTCTATTACTTTTCTGGCTAGTTCTTGTTCTTGTGAATGAATTATTGTTTTTTTTGTTTTAACGCATGACGAGAAAGCTACCGAAATCATTTTAAAACACAACATACAACAACGTGAGCAAGATTAAAATCGATAATCGAGGTCGATATGGGCTCGTACAGCACTATAACTAGGTGTCATGCGGTACACGGGGTTTCGCTTCCCCCGCGTCTCACCTCATACCCCGATTGCCATCACGACCTGTCGCGTACTATACATGAATCCATCTGTCACATTCCTTCAATGCCAACTCATGGGTGACGTCACGGAATACAGAGAGGTGACGTAATACGCGAGAAGAGAGATAAATGAATCGCGCTCTCGCTCGCACGCAAAACGTTCCACTTTTTCATGCATTTCGCCAGTGTAAATTAATTTTTAAGACTTATAACGTCAATAAATAACTTACCAACGTTGAATTCTTTTTTGTAACATGGCTCCAAATATTCAACGAATTCTGAAAAAGTTAAAACATGCTGCTTTATTCCTTAATTTATTTAAAAATATCTTAACAATATAGAAGACAAAACATTTTTGATTATTAATATTATCTATCTATTCTACGTATGTCGATCGAAGTATGATATGTGTTAGCCACTTAAAAAAGCCTCAAAATGTTATGAAGACTTGAATTTTACATAATTTTGGATAAAAAAATTCAGTGTTTTAGTGCGTTTTTTTTTGTAACAATAATTTATTAAATTATATGTAATAGTAACATTTCATTGTCTGAATCAACGGTTACTTAAAATAATTCAATGTTAAAGTCAAAATTACTTTAGCTTTTACTTACCATCAACCATAACTTCACCAACTGTAAAGAAAAAAATGTTAGAAAACTATAATAAATAAACCCAAAGACATGATTAAGCAATCTATGAAAGTTCGATGTAAACACTCGGTTTACCATTACGCTGTGAGTGAAAAATTTAGCTTGGCAAGTTTTATCATGAGCACTTAAAATACTATTATTTATCACTAATATTGAAGGATTGAAATGTAATCTCCGACCAAAAAGTATAGTCCAAACTTCGGTACAAAAAATAAGGCAATTTCTTTCTTTTTTTTACGTTTCGACATACATCACAGAGCACGGCTTGCCAAACAATGTGCCGGAAAATGTTATCATTTATGATTTACGTTATTTTGTGGACTACGTTATTTAGTTCCGAAAGCGGAGTCCATATATTTTTTGGTCTGAATGTTTTTTTTAATTTAAATATAAAATATTAAAAAAAAATCATACGTACTTCCTACTCTGTATCCACTTCCAACAGCAGCCGATATGGTGATTACTAGAAAAAAAAATCACACACAAAATTTGAAACGATAAATAAATAAATCATTAATCAGTCGAATAAATCACGCCGTTGATAAAGTTGATATTAAATCTGAATAAAAATTAAATACTACAAAAACTTGTAATATACACAATGTTAAAATTTTGTTAAACCTATAAAAACAGTAGCTAACTGTTTACATTTTTTACCTCAGCATTGTCGCATCATTCGATTTTTTCATCAGATAATGAGAATGCGATTCGATTAGGCTCAAGACGGGATCGATGAAAAAATCTAGATCACAATTCATTGTATCGAATATTTGATGATCAATTCAAATCGGGCATCCTTAGTATCCCTTATCTATTGGTAATAGATACCTTGTCTATTGGTAATAGATAACATGCCTATTAATTATAGATATCTTGTCTATTTTTTATGGATAAACTTTCTACTTACAGCATGTAGTTACATCGACATAGTCAACTTTTTTCCATAAGCTGCGTTTCCCTGAAAAGAGAAAATTAAATTGTATAATTATAGTTAATATTTATAAGCTTCGTTATACTTAACTGAAATTAATTTAATTGACCACACTCCCATAGGAGTCTACAAAACAATAATTTATTATTCCTAACAAAAAAAAACCAACTTCAAAAGTAAACTAAAAATTAATTTGTTTATGATGAACCCAAATTATTCCGTGGCTATTCCGTGATTATGACACATTAACAGGGCCGTTCGACAGCCCTATAAAACAGCCCTAAAAAACCGATTTTGGTATTTTAAAATTAAAATGGGACCAATGAGAAAGTATAAGCTTTCAAACAAAAATAGAATTATAAAAATCAATCCACCCAGTAAAAAGTTCTGAGGTAATTATACATAATAAAAAATACGGTCGAATTGATAACCTCCTCTTTTTCATTGAAGTCGGTTAAAAACTCTTTATTGTACACCTCAGGAAATATACACAGTACTTATAGCTAATAACAAAGGTGTAAACAATTGACGGTCTTATCGCTGAGAGCGATCTCTTCCGGACAACGAAAGAAGAGACAGAAGAAGAGTTTGTTTATAAGGGTAGGGTGTAAAAAGAAAGGTAGCAATACCAATTGTTGTTCAGGAGACCACAAAAAAGACTTATAAGGACATAACAGGAGCAAGGACAAGCAAAATTCTACAGTTTAGGAGAAAGAAATTCGTAAGGAGAGAAGAAAATAAGAGAAGAAAAAAATAAAAAAAATTGAGTTTCAAAAGATAAGTAATGTGTTATGATTTTCGAAGATACTTATGTATGTATACGTATGTACAGTAATTTTTATTAACTCGTCCTATTTAATATTCAGTTATACGCTAATTGTAACGGAAACCCACATTTTCATGTTATTCACACTATTCCAGTTGATAGATATTCTTTTACTGATTTCTGAACGCATCATATCCCCACCTATGTAATCCAATATCCTAATACCTGGGGGTAGAAGAAAATATTACGCGTTTCAGTTCTGCTGTCAATCGCCGAGTAATCAGGTCGAGCTACATTTGTTCCCTTCGAAATAGCTCAAAGTTTAGCGAAATTAAGCCAAAAAATCAAAAACCTAGTGTCATTGTGCAGTGCGAGTGATACAAACATTTCAGCAAATCATCATATGGTGGATATCGAAGCATCGGAGTGCGTGCGTGTACCCAACATCTTTACGCAGAATCGGCGAACCAGGTATTCCTTTTACCCGAATTCTTTGTTTTATCCATCACCAGTTGTTTAAGTTTCATCGCTTCAATATCACGTATGCTTAACTAGTCAGAAAAAATGCTTTAGAAATAA
This sequence comes from Lerema accius, assembly GCA_001278395.1. Classification (NCBI taxonomy): domain Eukaryota; kingdom Metazoa; phylum Arthropoda; class Insecta; order Lepidoptera; family Hesperiidae; genus Lerema; species Lerema accius. The sequence goes on from LGAG01000807.1 coordinate 177,947, forward strand.
TATTTTTGTTTTTAAAAAAGACGAGTTAAAAAAATTGTAAATGTAAGTACTTGTAATTTGATCAGTGTCATCTACTAGATAACTGTTACCTAACTTGATCTGTGTCATTTATTAGATACTCGTAACTGTTACCTAACTTGACCAGTGTTATCTATTAGATAGCTGTTACCTAACTTGATCTGTGTCATCTATTAGATACTCGTAACTGTTACCTAACTTGATCAGTGTCATCTATTAGATAACTGGTAACGTATACGTTTATGTTTCTGATCGTTTATGTTTCTTAGGAAAGTGCAGCAATCTTCTATGGGACTTGGAGTAAAATTCTATAATAAAATTCCAATGTTAAGACGTGACTTGCCTCTAGAATTATTTAAGGAGCGTGTAATAGCATTATTTTTTGGCAAGGGTTTTTATAGCTTAGATGGATATATAAATGACAAAGACGCATGGAAATAAAAAGCTCCGCAACCGATTGCATTCAGATTATACGAAATAAGTTTGTAATAAAAATTTATACTGTCATTCCTTTTTTAAAAAGATGTACGGGGAAGTTTCTTTCCCCTTTCTTCTCCTCCATATTAAAGCACCTTTAAACGGGGGTAGATTCAAAAAAAATTACGTACATAAGAGTATCATCGATACTTACAAAGATAAATTATTTTTGATTTCGATTTTATGGCACACACTACGACCCAAACGGTTTAAGGAATTTCAAAGTTATTTGTAGATTTTTTACACTTACTTTGTAAGATACTGTTCAGTTTTAATATGTTGTCAACGATGACCTTGTATGTTCCTGAAAAATAAAAGAAAATAATATAAATAATAATAATAATAAACGCTTACACACACATACCGTAGTATTCCTAGTGTCGCGGGTGACATGGACAACACTAACACGTCACTAACACCTATGACCCGAGAACAAACATTTATCTGTCACATAAATATCTGCCCCGGCCGGGAATCGAACCCGAGGCCTCTCACTTTGCAGGCAGGATCACTACCAACTAGGCTACGAGGTCGTCGAAATAAATAACTTAAAATAGACACAATGATAATGCTTGAAAAACTATCTTAACATAAACAAATAGCACATATTATAAGCGGTTAATCTCGCGTAGTTCCTGAGCTCAAACAAACGCTCCTCTAATATACAAAGTAATTTGCATATTAGAAATCAATTATCACTTGCTTCGGTGATCAAACATCGATCTGAGACCTGCACTCCTGACAGTTGTCGTACAGTTGTCAAAGCTTTGTATAGTCTGACAATCACTTAGCGTGGTGGAATATGACCTGTATTGTAAGAGGTCTCGCCCAGCAGTGGGACAGTTATGATAGCAGATATACACACCAGTCAAAGCGCTGATCTTCAATCCCTTGGTCTTAAGGAGTACTTCAACTTGAGCCCTAATGTCATATAGGTCATAGCCTTCCAGGATGTCATCCCAGGTGTATCCAAAGATGAATCGCTTCCAGCCCCATTTGAGGCCAAAGTCCTTGTTGCAGACAGCTGGAGAGCTGCGACCGAGAGCTGGAAAAAAAATCGTTGTCTGTTCAGTTACGGATAATTTGACGTGATGACGTCACAAAAAAATATTTATAGAAAATTGCATACTTCTTTAAATTCGAACTCACGAGATTTACGTGTCACGCATTATGAAAGATAAAATGTTTCGTTGATCTTTTAATATAGATACATAAATTAACTAGTGGAACCGTCCTCGCTTCGCTTCAGTAATCTTATGTCAAAGGAAACTAATAAAAAATACGCGTAATTTATTCCTGATTACATCAGCTATCTACGAGTGAAAGTCTCTTCAATTTTGATCTAGCCGTTCCAGAGATTAATCAGGACAAACAGACAGACAGACCGAAAGACAAACATACAGAAAAACAGACCGACAAACAGACAGACAAAAATTGTAAGGAAAATATTATGGTATATGGACCGTGTACACATACATAATAATGCAGTTAAGTCAAGTGTTTTTTTGATATTACAAACACAATAGTTTAATTTATTATTGTAGACTATAGATATAGATATAGACAAATATAGATGAAATTCAACTTACTAAGCCACTTGGTGAAGATGTTTCCGTTATTTCCGTTGAGAACGCAGAACAATAATCTTGAGATACCAATGATCACTGAAAAAGACAATGTTGGTCATTTCAATGTGCCTCAGTCACTTAAAGTTAATAATAAGAGAGCCCAGGATATTAAATCAGATTTACTCAAACGTTATAAAGGCCTGTTGATTCGCGAAGCTAAGATTATAATAATAATTAAATTAAAAATTAAAAAAAAAACGATATATTTCATCATTACACAAAAAGAACCCTTGATAAATTCATAAATTGCTTCATTTATAAAAAAAAACTAATTATATGTATATAAGAAAGACTTAAAAAACTTACAATTCGCCAAGATGTCACCAACTGAAATAAAAAGAAAAATTAAGTAAGAAAGAGAAAGAATGTGAATTTCTTTTTGTCTATCCGAAAAACGACAGTCATTTATTTGTATCATAGAAGGGTGGTCGCTAGTAAATGCTGAATAGAAACGTAATTATACTGATAATAATATTAATTTCTCGATAATCATATTGATAATAATATTGATGATAAATTATTACAGTCCTTAAAAATCCCTAGCTCGCTGGCTTGGGTCTAGAGTTAATATTCTTTATGTTAATTTAAGTATTAGTATTAATTAGAATTCCATTATAATTTCATTACATAGTCCTAGACACAAAATCGAGCCAAACATTTTCAGATTTATTATGCGCTAGATGACTAGAAAGTAAATAAAAAAATATTGGATGAATCCCAAATCCCTGTAAGCGTTAGATATGCGCAATTAATACAATTCTAACCTTAACACAAACGTCCTAATCATCCCAAAGGAACCTATAATCGGGATAAAATCCATCCTATTTCTGGATGCAAACTATCTATGTGTCGAGTTTGAGCTTAATCTGTTAAGCGATTAAAGCGTAAAGGACTTACGAACATCCAAACATCTTCACAAACTATAAGGTAAGGTGGGGTAAGACTAGCACACGAGGCAAGACTAACACTGTCTATTATCTTGATACGTATAGCTTAAATACGAAATTCTTCCAGTCTGTAAGATAGAACGAATGTAAATGTTCTCGGCTAAAACACACACATGTTGTTTCTTCTAGTGCATATCGAGATAATAGACAGTGTTAGTCTTGCCCCGTGTGTTAGTCTTACCCCACCTTACCTTATTTATAATAGTAGTAGAAATAGTAGTATAGGATGAATAATACTCACGTCCGCCGATCCATGCGTTGATCATCACTGCCATACCTCTCGATACTAAAAACAAAAAGACAAAAGCAATGAATAACTGTGAATAAGACAGTGGAAAATTTTCAGCTTTCAAACAAAAAAAGAATTATCAAAATCGGTGGTCCACCCAGTAAAAAGTTCTGAGGTAATATACATAAAAAAAAATTGAACGAATTGATAACCTCCTCTTTTTCTTTGAAGTCGATTTAAAATACAACTCCTTAGAAGTTTCTTGTCAGTTTTTTTAAGAAAAATATTGTGGTAA
>LGAG01000807.1:182360-196319 GCA_001278395.1 Lerema accius
CTATCCGAAAAACGGCAGTCATTTTTGTATTAAAGAAGGGTGGTCGCTAGTAAATTCTGAATAGAAACGTAATTATACTGAAAATAATATTCATTTCTCGATAATCATATTGATAATAATATTGACAACAATATTGATGATAAATTATCACAGTCCTTATAAAGCTAGATGACTAGAAAGTAAATAAAAAAATATTGGATCAATCCCAAGGGACCCTGCATTAGATATGCGCAATTAATACAATTCTAACCTTAACACAAACGTCCAAATCATCCCAAAGGAACCTGTAATCGGGATAAAATCTATCCTATGTCCTATTCTCGGATGCAAACTATATGTGTGTCAAGTTTTAGCTTAATCTGTTTTACAATTAAAGCGTAAAGGACTTACAAACATCCAAACATCTTCACAAACTATATTTATAATATTAGTAGGAATAGGTATAGGATGATTAATACTCACGTCCGCTGATCCAGGCGTTGACCATTACTGCTATACCTCTCGATACTAAAAACAAAAAGACAAAAGCAATGAATACCTGTGAATAAGACAATGGGAAAGTATCAGCTTTCAAACAAAAAAAGAATTATCAAAATCGGTCCACCCAGTAAAAAGTTCTGAGGTAATATACATAAAAAAAATTGAACGAATTGATAACCTCCTCTTTTTCTTTGAAGTCGATTTAAAATACAACTCCTTAGAAGTTTCTTGTCAGTTTTTTTAAGAAAAATATTGTGGTAAAGATCAATTGTAGCTTAAGAGCTCATTCAGGCGACACGCGCCCACCAAGCACACGCTACAGTTGACAACGCCCTCGTCTAACTCGCTTTGAATTTTTGTAACCTAATTTGTGTCTTATGCCATATAAATAGAACTCGAAATTGCATTATCAAAGTTCCGCACACGCCATGCGTCATGGCAACAACGCAAAAGCCCGTGCTTCGTCTAGTGTCTTATTGCTGTCAACACAACAGCCCCTCTAGCCAAATGGCCTCGTAATTAAGTACGTAATGTCTTAAGTAAAACTGTTACTTTTACCATTTCAGTTTGTGAACCTAATAAATAAAATAAAAAAATGTGTTGTGTAATTAACTTTGTATTACTATGATCATTAAAACCTATAATTAATATCTTACTGTAATATTACATTTGTCTCATTATCTTGAAGCCAAAATTTGAAGGTTTCACTTCAGGTGTGACTAGTGCACACTGCACATGTTTTTTTTGGTAATTTGATCACTTGGGTACTTACGATTAATGCAAGTTTCCATCGCTACGTTTATATTGACGGCAACACCTGTTAAGGATAAAATATTTAAATAAAATTACGTTTTCAATATCACTAACAAATAAAAATGATAATGATTTTGATAAAGATTATAATTACTTTCAAATATAATTCAAAAGTTTTTAATATTGATAATAGTTTTGATAAATGTACACATTGATAATGAAGGTTCTATTTTTCCAATTCTTTGTGTTACATTGATGATAGTATAATAATGATATTGATAAATATAGTTTCCTTAAAACTATTGTTTTCAAATAATTGTGTGTAAAAATATAAATTTTAATATTTCTTACCGATATTGGAGTAAGTGTTAAATAATTGCTTCACGATGTCAAATTTAGCTGCAAATAAAAAATAAAGAATAGATAAAAAAAAATTAATTATAATGGTCAAAAATCATATCCCAGGTAACGTTTTGTTCCCACGGGATAATACGTAAAATAGTATCTCACCATTAATTCCAGGCACCAACCATTCTAAAATAAGAAAACTTTCATCAGATAACATTCATAAAGAAAAAATAACCTTAACGGTATACAAATTGAAACAGATTCGTTAAAAACTATTGATGTGAAAAAAAAACTGGTTTTTTTTTTTGAGGAAATATCGCATGAAAAATAAAAAAAAAATATATGAAATTACTCACTAAAGACCCCAAGGCATTTTCCATTATTCTAGAAATAAAATAAAAAAAACCTATGTACAGTTCACGTCCAATTAAAAACCTTAAAAAATGCAAAACTACATATATATTTGCAGTTTATTTACATTTGTAAATACAATCAAATTTATTTTTAAATACTCCTGCACTTATAATTACTCGTATATTAAGATCATAGTCTCCTAATAAACATTTCATCAATTATAAATAAATTGAGAACCACGAATATAAGAAACACTAAATGCTTTGTTTGGTGTTAAATTAGTTCCGCCACTCGCTCATAGATGGCGTTTCAAAAATTTCTGAATTTGGCCAACGAGTGTACCTACTCTGTATAAGTATACCTCGTTTTTTTCGTCGTGATTTAAAAAGTAAAGAAACTTGGCATTACTTTTATATAATTCATTAATTTAAAAAAATATTTAGAAGTAGACAGAAATATAATTATTTTAACATTAAATTATTGTTTATTCTTTTTTTGTGTTTGTCTTATTTTTAAATCGATATTTACAGTAAATAGACACCGTAAGATTGTTTACTTATTAAATCACGACGAAAAAAACGAGGTATAAATCGTGAATAATACTCGATTAATAATGGAAATGGCTTTAATGGCATCCATGTGGCATTTCTGGCACTGGCATTGGCAATACTTACGCGTTGAGGCTGGTAATCTCTCAAGGTCAGGCCACAGAATTTGCCGCAGCCACCTCTTTCTCTGGACCTCCATCGGGCTTCGAAGGTGGCCGAAGCCGCCGCTACCTGTAATTTAAATTAAAAGAAATAAAAAAAAACTTTTATTGCTTGGTTAAAAAAATATAATAACCTATCAACTGTCTATCACATCCGAACGGGTATGCAAAATTTCCAGTCCTTACTGCTAACCGTTGAGGAATTCTCTGGTTTGGAAACAAACCTGAAGGTAGACCCACTAACTGTCATCCTCAATGAATGTGCAAAATTTCACGTTCCTACTGTTAACCGTGGAACAGTTCAATCGTCTGGAGCCAATCCTGGTAGCAGTATTACATCATGCTTATTATAAACATGCATTGTCATCAGGACTGGACTAGTGTGTAAATTAGTTCAATCAGACACCGGGAAGTGTGTGAAATTTAGCTTGCAAGATTTGATTACAAACATCGGGACAGTTGAAACTAAATAAAAAGCTTGTAAAAATGTTAACTAATTTGGACAATTTATTTATTTTGACAAAGTTTTTTTTTAAATCAACGATTATTGCCATTGCAAGGATCGCCACGATTTTATTTTAATTCCTCGTGACCTTCTTAGTTTTGTTTAAAGTTGTTAACAATAAATATTAAAACTAGTCGACCCGCCCTCGCTTGGCTTCAGTGTGTGTTTTTTCAATATGGCTGACTACGCCAACCTGTCAGTCACGTCAGTTAGAGAAGTCCCATACAAACTTTACATTGTAATAACCTCGAATTAAGGATTATTTATGTACTCATATTTCATTAATTATTCTGTCAAATCAGCCGTTTTTAAATGATGCTCTTTCAAACACTCAGACAAACAAAGCCCCCAACTTTCAATTTTATTATGTAAGAGGAAGAAGATATACTAACATTTAAAATTATGCCGAGTAAAGCTCGACTTACCAGTCACAAGAATACTAGATCAAACTTACCAGACCGAAAAGGAGAATACAGGTGTAGAACTTCATCGTGCCTTAAATCTGCTAGAAAATTGTTCGCAGCAACATTATTTATACCGAAAAATAGCAAATTGATAAATAACTTAATAACAAAAGCCCAAAAAATTTTCAGCTGTGCAAAACCATAAATTATATTACGCAAAATCATTGAATACATACCATTTGATAATATGTGTATCAAATTCTGTTCTGGGTTCCGTGATACTGGATCTAAAGTGTTTAAACAATTATAGTTCTACGACCCCGTAGCCTAGTTGGTAGTGACCCTATCTGCGAAGCGAGGGGTCCCGGTCGTTTCCCGGTCAGCAGATATTTATGTGACAGATAAATGTTTGTTCTCGGGTCATGTGTGTTAGTGATGTGTTAGTGTTGTCCATGTCACCCACGACACAGGGAATACTACTGCGGGGGTGTGAGTGTTAGCGTTTATTTAGTTCTTACAATTATTTGTTTCGGAAGTGCTCATAATCCGGCGGCTTGCATCAGGTTACAACTTATAGTCGTATTTTTAACTAGTAGACCCGCCCTCGCTTCGCTTTGATATACCTTTTACCTGTTATCTAGCGGTAATAAAAACGGTTCCCTAAACTAAGAGTATTCTAGACAGTAGCCTAAAATGATTAAATCAAATGATTGCTACTGCTTTTTTTTTTTTTTAATATGGCTGACCACGTCTGTCAGTTACGTTAGTTACAGAAATCCTCGATTCATCATCTAGAAATATGGCCTTAACGAATAAAACGAGTCCAAATTCGATGAGGATGCCTTGTTTACTTAAGGAGTTCCCATGGCCACCTTCGGTCCCCATCATCAGATCAGCTTAATTTCTTAATATTATTGTAGTTTTATCCCATTAAAATATACATGGAAAATTTCAGCTAAATCGGACACCGGGAAGTTGGTTTTCAGGGGGGGTCAGATATTTTTTAATGTGACTGTACATTGACAAGTTAAATTTTGCTCATATACAGTCTTAGGAGATAAAACATGAGCTTCAAGTTTCATAAAATCCATAACTATATCCAATATTTTCAAGGGTTTCTTTATAAACCCAACCCAAATTATATTAGTTCAAAACATCACGTATACGACAAATAATGTATTTATGAGACATCGTCAACGTTTAGAACAATCAAATTCTTAACACTTGTGTCTACATAGATTAATACCTATCTTTGCTTAACAATTTGAATAGACAAGGAAAAATTTGAATTTTAATGATTACATTCTATGTTAATGTTAGTCATAGCGTTCTATTAACTCTAATAGTTATTCCTTAGTTACCACATCAGGTATTCCTGACTTTAAATATTCGTGTATCTTTAGTAAATGCTCATCGTATCGGACAACTTTTGCTGGCCTTTCAATAACTCATAGTTTGGCTGCCTAAATCGTCTATAATAGCTTACATTTGAGAACCATTTTAGGCAATTTTATCATCCCCCTATTTAGAAGAAGTGGGGCACAATAATTTTAAATTTATATAGCCTATGCTACTATGATAATGATAACGAATACAATAAATATTATATTTTATCATAAAATAGACAGATATATATACAACCAGGCTTGGCACCACACTTTCGAGTTACAACAATTTTGAGGCTTGTTCCGGTTTGTTCTAGGTTTGTTCTACATTGTTCCAAAACGGCTTATGGCTGAGACTGGAACATTCAGAGAAAATGATAAAAAACACTTTTTTGATCTGGCACCACACTTTAAAGATATCGCAATTTTGAAGGTTGTTCTAGGTTGTTCTAGTATTGTTGTTTATTGTTCCAAAATATTGCGTTCGAAAAATAATTATTTCTGCAAAATTTAACGAAAAGCAATTTGGAACTTGGCACCACACTTTGAAGGTGTCGCAGTTTTGAAGGTTGTTCTAGCATTGTTGTTTATTATTCCAAAATATTGCTTTCGAAAAACAATTATTTCTGCTCAATACGAAAAACTATTTAGAACTTGGCACTACACTTTGAGGGTATCGCAGTTTTGAAGGTTGTTCTAAGATTTTCACGAAAAAATTGATGGAATTCAAATTCAAACTAGTGGCGAAAAACATAGCGTAGGAAATGTATTTAAAGTCTTAAAATATTTTGAGCGTTCGTTGGTGAATATTACGTAGTTTTTTGTATTTAGTTATCATAGTAGATGACACTGATCAAGTTAGGTAACAGTTATCTAATAGATGACACTGATCAAGTTAGGTAGCAGTTATCTAATAGATGACGTTGATCAAGTTAGGTAATAGTTATCTAATAGATGACACTGATCAAGTTAGATAACAGTTATCTAATAGATGACTCTGATCAAGTTAGGCAACAGTTATCTAATAGATGACTCTGATCAAGTTAGGTAACAGTTATCTAATAGATAACACTGATCAAGTTAGGTAAAGTTATCTAATAAATGATACTGATCAAGTAAGGTAACAGTTACCTAATAGATGACACTGATCAAGTTAGGTAACAGTTATCTAATAGATGACACTGATCAAGTTAGGTAAAGTTATCTAATAGATGACACTGATCACGTTAGGTAACAGTTATCTAATAGATGACGCAGATCAAGTTAGGCAACACTTATCTAATAGATGACTCTGATCAAGTTAGGTAAGAGTTATGTAATAGATGACGTTGATCAAGTTAGGTAATAGTTATCTAATAGATGACACTGATCAAGTTAGGTAACAGTTATCTAATAGATGACACTGATCAAGTTAGGTAAAGTTATCTAATAGATGACACTGATCAAGTTAGGTAACAGTTATCTAATAGATGACTCTGATCAAGTTAGGTAAGAGTTATCTAATAGATGACACTGATCAAGTTAGGTAACAGTTATCTAATAGATGACGTTGATCAAGTTAGGTAATAGTTATCTAATAGATGACACTGATCAAGTTAGGTAACAGTTACCTAATAGATGCCATTGATCAAGTTATGTAACAGTTACCTAATAGATGACACTGATCAAGTTAGGTAACAGTTACCTAATAGATGCCATTGATCAAGTTAGGTAACAGTTATCTAATAGATAAAAGCGGTTATTCTAGCATTGTTGTTTATTGTTCCAAAATATTGCGTACAAAAAACAATTATTTCTGCAAAATTTCCCAAATAACAATTTTGAACTTGGCACCACACTTTGAAGGTATCGCAGTTTTGAAGGTTGCTTATTACATATTTATTATTACTTGTTACGCTGAAGTAAAACATCGTGAGGAAACCTCCACACCTGAGAGTTCTCCAAAAAGCTGTCAAAGGTGTGTGAAGTCTGCCAATCCGCACTAGGCCAGCGTAGACTATGGCCTGTACCCCTCACACTGTGAGAGGAGACCCAAGCCCAGCAGTGGGACTATTATGGGTTGAGATGATGATGATGATGGGTGTATGTCCAGTACGGTGTAACATAATGTATTATGTTAATATTTTTTTTTTGTAATCAAGCTTTTTTTAGTTGTTAATAAAAAAAGAACTAAAAGTTATAAAGTGTAAAATTTCAAGTCCCTACTGCTAACCATTGAGGAGTTCAATCGTCTGGAGCCGATCCTGGTAGCAGTATCACATCATGCTAAATATAAACATGCATTGTCATCAGGACTGGACCAGTGTGTAAAATTTTAGCTCAATCGGACACCGGGAAGTGGGTGAAATTTAGATTGCAACATTTGATTACAAACACCGAGACAGGTGAAACTAAATAAAAGCTTGTAATAAGGAGAATTGGGCGTTTCGTCTTCGTTATACCTAAGTGCGTTATGTATCTTTTCTCCACTGTGCCATAAGAAGGGTAATGTTTACCATGTGTATGCATGTCCAATTTTTTATTGAAATGACACTGAATGTCTTGTTACACTTTATTTTCTACGACGTGAGCAATCGCCTGCGACTCCGCCCGTGTAATTTTCCCGTTTCTGGAATATTTTTTTTTGCTGCTTCTCTCCTATTTATCTTGGCGTGATGTTATATAGCTTATAGCCTTCCTCGACAAATGGACTATCTTACACTTAAATAATTTTTCAAATCGGTCATAGCTAGCAATTCGAATAGTTCTGCTCTGTGTGCAACAAAATATCGACACATTTTGCAGAGCTAGCTTAGCTCTGTCCGCAAACGGTTCTAGAACTGAAGGTTCTAGACTGACCCGCCCTCGCTTCGCTTCGCCTATGCCAAAACGAAGGTAAAAAAGTAGCCTAAGTTACTCCTTACTACATCAGCTATCCGCCAGTGAAAGTTCCTTCAAAATCGGTTCAGCCGTTTCAGTGAGTAGCCGGATCAAACAGACAGACAGATAGACAAAAATAAAAAACAAAAATGTTATTTTGGTATGTGTACCATGAACATACAATCGGGACACAATCCTATGTCCTATTCTTGGATGCAAATTATCTGTGTGCCAAGTTTCAGCTTAATCCGTTTAACGGATAGGTATTATACTCGTAGGACTTACAAAAATCCAAATATCCAAACATCTTTACAAACTTTCACAATTATAATATTAGTAGGATCAGTGTATTCTGATACTGAGAAAATTTCAAACCATTTCTGTAGGATATCATAGGATTCTAAATTAAACTTTAAACCAAATATCTTGAAAGTAACTTCGAGTGAATACGATCTTAATATCAGCTTTAAGAATTTCATTTAAAAAGCTTTAACACAGTTTCTAATAACAAAATCTGTATAGCTGTGTCATGTACGCGGCTGAGTTGTACTTGAAAAAGTTTGTTACTGGTAATTTTTTTTTAATTAAACATTTTTATTTGTCGAAAAAATAACCTTAAAATGGCGGCGCTTCCCTCACCACCACTTGCGATTTTTTACTGTTCTCGCTTATTGTAATTAATTGTATAGTTATTTATCTATCTAGTGGTATAATTTAATGTTGTATATAGACGATAGATTCTAAACTACTACTCCGCCAGGCGATGTCACTACCTGGGGACCGCGGCCCGACCGCTAACTTCGGGCCATTGTATTTATGCAGAGATCGTCGAATGTTTCGACAGCGCGATCTAGGATAGCTCATCTGATTGGCCAGACTTCGAGACGATGTGAGTGACGTAATGTATTGTCATTGGTCGCTTTCTCAGTGTGCGTGTGGCGTGTTCAGTGTTTCTATGTAGGGAGCGCGCTCATATTTCTATAGACGGCGTACCCCTACACTACAACGACAAACTGTATCCCTCGATTTTGTTATCATTATTTTTTTAGTATTGTCCCCTATGGTAGCTAATTTAAAGACGTATTCACGTCAAAAATTATTAATTTATTGTTTTAACCCTTTAACCAATTAATGTATTATGTGTACAAAGAAGGGTAGTATAATTAAAAACATACAGAAAATGGAAATCACTTTTATTTCTGAAACAGTGGAACATTAACAAAAAATAATTTAAATCCTTTCAAAAATACAGATAAATTTAATGATATTGAAGAATTTGAAACATTTCGAGATTCTTCATAAGATGATGATGATGATACTTTATTTAGTATGAGACGGGTATTTCGGTTCTTTTACGTATTGTTGTTTTCCTAATTCTAGCATAACCTCCATCGCAGGACGGACACTTGCCATAACCATCAACAACACGTATATTTCCGCCACCATTTCCGTCTACAACAGCGCCACCGTCACCACCCTCTTCCCATTGCGTCTTCTTGACTATTCTTCTACCTTTAACAATAACTCCACCATCACTTCCCTCATATCCACCTCCATTACCACCGCCTTCGATTACAATTCTACCATTATATCCTCCATTCTCGCTTTCCCATTGACCATTATTGGAATCACTGCCGCTTTCTCCATTTCCACTTTCCCAGTTACTGCTTTCTCCGTTACTTCCTTCTGAACCTCCGCCCTCATTGCCTTGTCCTTCGGATCCATCTTCGTACACGGTACCAATGATTTCTGTACCTCCCGAGCCACCACTATACCCACCGCCTTCGTTTCCAGTTTCCCATTCTCCACTGGATCCGCCGCTGGTGCTGCCACCTTGTGATTCACTGTCCCCATTTGATCCACTTCCACCTTGTGATTCCCATTCTTCATTTGTACTATATCCTTCATTTGATCCATTTTCTCCGTATGATCCACTACCTCCTGTGGAGCCTCCGCTGCCGCCTTGATCCTTGGATCCACTTCCGCCTTGATCCTTGGATCCACTTCCGCCTTGATCCTTGGATCCACTTCCGCCTTGGTTCTTTGATCCACTTCCACCTTGATCCTTTGATCCACTTCCGCCTTGATCCTTGGATCCACTTCCGCCTTGATCCTTTGATCCACTTCCGCCTTGATCCTTGGATCCACTGCCTCCGTTTGATCCACTGTCTCCATTGTTACCGTTATCACCACCATTTACATCAATGTCGTTTTCAATATCAGTGTCTGCTTCTAGAGCCGCATTGAATGAGAACGTATCGCAAGATTTGAGTTTCTGTTTAACTATTGGTTTGATGGTCCTTATGTCTGAAAGATACAAGAAAAAGACATTTTTAACTTCATCAGTATAATATAGATACGTATGTAAATCATTGAAATTGAAAGAGATTCATCAACATCATCATTGCCCGTAACTGTCCCACTGCTGGGCTCGGGTCTCCTCTCAGTGTGAGTCTGAGTCTCTTTCAATTGGACCCGTATCACAAGGACGTTCTACCATATTCGTGGACCTCCATAAATCAATAACACCTTTCTTATCACGTCAACGTAGACCCCCGGCGAAGCTCCCGTGAACTCCTGGGGATCCAATTGGTACACTGGCAATTACTATAAAGAATAGCTAAAAAAATTACTACTCACCCACATTAAACTCTTTCTTGTAGCAAATGTATAAGTACTCGGTGTACTCTGAAAATTAAAAAAACATAAATTGGAAACAGAAAAAAAATTGCAATTTTTTTTTAAGTTGTAACAAATACTATGACAGATTGGTTTTGATTCGACATTTATTGTTACATTTACAGAAAACGTTCGTGTACTATATTATGAATTTAAAAAATAAACTTACCTTCAACAATTGTTATGCCGGCTAGAATTAAAAAATAATAATGTTAAAACATGATTTTATTACATTAAAATTTTACAAAACTAAGGTGAAGAAAATTTTAGTACTGCAATAAAATACTCGTACATAAAATTTGATTTAAATAATTTAATTTTTTCATTAAATGATGTATTATATTTAAAACTATGTGCTTTTTTTTCCTTTTTAACTGGGTAAAAAAATATTTTTAGTTATTTTAACTATAAACTTACTTCCTGCCTTGTATGCACTACCAGTTGCTGCATATATGATGAGGCCTGAAAGGATATAAATGAACAATAATAAAAAATAATATAATAGTATAGGGGACAAAATTTAAAAAACGGATTAATTCGTAACCTAGACTAATTTGTAGAAAAAAAATTGAGTATAGCTGTGTCATGGATACGACTGTGTTGTACGTGAATACGTTTAATTTTTTCCAAATTAAATATGTATACTTCTTCATGTAATTACGTCGTAAAATAATCTCAAAATGGCGGTGCTTTCCCCTGCACTTAAAAGAAACTATAAAACGAAATTTTGAGTACTTACATAGCTGTGTAATTTTCACGAAATCCTTACGATCCCATTGACTGAAGTCTCCTTTGAATTAAATAATAAAAAAAAATATTAAAAATAGAAAAAAAAAGTAAAAGATCTTTTTAAACAAACTTGTATTACTTGTTAATAAGAAAAAGAAGTAAAAAGTGCAAAATTTCAAGTACCCTACTGTTAACCGTTGAAAAGTTCAATCGTCTGGAGCCAATCCTGGTAGCAGTATCAAATCATGCTTAT
Source organism: Lerema accius (assembly GCA_001278395.1). Classification (NCBI taxonomy): domain Eukaryota; kingdom Metazoa; phylum Arthropoda; class Insecta; order Lepidoptera; family Hesperiidae; genus Lerema; species Lerema accius. The sequence goes on from LGAG01000807.1 coordinate 193,819, forward strand.
TATAAACATGCATTGTCATCAGGACTGGACCAGTGTGTAACATTATAGCTCAATCGGACACCGGGAAGTGGGTGAAATTTAGCTTGGAACATTTCATTACAAACACTGGGACAGGTGAAACTAAATAAAAGCTTGTAACAAAAGCGATACTTTTTCGTTTCATCGTGTTTCAAATCACAACGTTGCTACACATGTTTTCACTCCAAAAAAACTTCAGGAAATCAAATATAGATGGCGTGCCACTTAACGAAGAAACTGTTAAGGTAATCGTTCATAATCCGACACTATTATCGTCAGACGTTATAACTGATTTTTTTGTGAATGTTTCTAAACTTAATATTTAAATAGCTTTTAAAATAAGCTCATAATAATGTTACTTACTTTCAAAGAAGTCAATTATCTCGTAGATGGTGTCAATGATAACTTTGCGAGTTCCTGAAATAGAATAAAGTGTAAGTTTGTCAAATTGTTATTATTAGAAAGCCCACTGCGGTTAAAATCTAACAGTAAAATAACCACAAAATGGCAGCGCTTCCTCCTTCACCGCGCGCGTGTTCGCTGTTCTCGTTTATTGTAATTAATTCTTTGATTCTTTAGCTATCCAGTGGTATAATTTACTTTTTGATAGAGACGATAGATTCGAAACTACAACACCAAACTGTATCTCCTGATTTTGTCATTAAGTTTTGAATGCTCTCGTATGACAGCTTTAAAAGCTTTAAAGACGTTATTCATGTCAATTTTTGCTTACTAGCTTACTAGTTTTCCACCCGCGGCTTAGCCCGCGTGGATTTCGATTATATCGCGCTTTTTCGCGATTAAAAGTATCCTATATCCTTCCCCAAGTCCAGGTCTATCTTCATACCGAATTTCATCGAAATCGGTTCAGTGGTTTAAGCGTAAAAGCGTAACAGACAGACAGAGTTACTTTCCGCATTTATAATATTAGGATTTACCTTTAAGAGCTTTGAGAGAGATGTTAGCTTTGAGTAAGAGAGCGTTGAAGTCAGCTCTGACGTTGCCAACTCCGTAGAATTCGACAATCTCTTCCCAGCTAGAATATCCTCTGAAATACTTGAGCCATCCCCATTTGACGCCAAACTCCTTTCCACAGATCGCGTAGCTTTCACGTCCATGTCCTGAAATTGAGAACATAATAATAATAATAACTAGTGGAGCCACCCTTGCTTCGTTTGCGGAAACTTATGTCGATACGAAAGTAAAAAAACAAAGGATAGCTTGGAAAAAAATGAAACGGAACTAAATATTTTAATTGTTTGCAACACTCCAACTATTTTGTCGGTATTGTAGGTACGTATATTGTAGGTACGAAACCCTATTACTTTTTTAAAGAATTTTACAAATCGGACCAGTAGTTCCTGAGATTAACACATTCAAATAAACTCTTCAGCTTTATATTTTTAGTATAAAAGATCAAGATCGGAAATAAGACAATTGATAATAGGAATAATAAACTACTCACCAAAGAATTTTCCAATTATACCGCCGTGCTTTCCAGCGTTTCCAAGGACACAGAAGATCAATCTAGTTATGGCGATGATCACTGCAAGGCAAAAGCTATTGTTAATGTGTGAAATTATAAGGCTATAAAGTTCAAATCTCTGTAGCAAAAGTACAAGCCAATCGATTATGAGGAAGCAGTAATTTTTGAATTATTAGATCACCCTTTTTTTAAGTTTACTATGCGCCTAATATTTATGTTTACTAAGTGGATATTTATGGAAATAATACATAAATTCATCAATATTGTTACTTTAGTGTAGAGGATGAAATTTGTTAATAGAAATAATTAAGTAACAAAGTACTTAATTACGATTTCAAACAATACGTAGTTTAAAATTTTAAAAATATGAGATTAAGTCACGATTTAAAGATTTATTTAAGTAATTGGATGCAATAAAAATACAATTGGATGGCGATCGATAATCGCTAAGTGGAAGAAAAAGTAAAAACGAAGAAATACAATTTTATTAACATAATTAATATATGATTAATCTCTTTGTCTGCCCTTCAAATTGAAAAGAAAATAGTACTTACAATTCTGGAAAATTTTGCCAACTGAAAAATAAAGATAAATAATTAGTAATCGTTTAAGAAAATAGTTGACTTTATAGTCGGTTTACGGTCGATACACTACGTGATAAAGTCATAAGAAGACATTTTATGGATTGTAATGTAAGAAATTTTTTAAATGTAACAAGAGTGTTGGGGTTAAACCTCTGAAATTCAGTTCTATACCTCGTTTTTTTCGACGTGATTTAAAAGGTAAACAACCTTACAGTGTCTTTTTCATGTAATTATCGATTTAAAAATAAGACAGACACAAATTAAAAATACTAAAGAATAAACAATAATTTAATGTTAAAATAAATTTCTGTATACTTCTTAATATTTTTTTTAATTAATGAAATAAATAAAAGTTGGGCCAAGATTGTTTACCTTTTAAATCACGACGAAAAAAACGAGGTATACGAACCGTT
>LGAG01000808.1:17420-30734 GCA_001278395.1 Lerema accius
AGACCTTAATTTACTAGGTGAAAAGCATAGATTAGTAACAAAGAAACTTGTGATTTTGATTGGCACTCATAGCGACAAACGCAGACTGATGTAGTTCTCTTTTCCATACTTAATTGCGTCTCTTTTCCACTCACTAAATGCCAATCCTCTTGTTCCCTCTAATATTGATAACATGACGTTTTGATGTTGATGCGTTAATTCAGAAAGAAAATTACTGAATTTAGTAATTGATGGTAAATAAACCCTTGTAATTATATTACTTAACAATGGTAGCTGATTCTATAGGCTTTTACTGCTATATTTTCAGCACTTTCCACCTTATTCGGTTCGCTGCTTTTTTTCTAGGGCTTAAATGAATAGAAATTCTTACGTGGTTTCTCTGGATGAGGAGTAACCTGTCTCAAGAGCTCGATGGTCATCTCGGAGGTGTTGGTAGCCGGCGCGGGAGGCGAAGGCCTTATGATGGTCGCTCCAGAGTATCCGAAAGTTGAGAACCCTCTGCTATTTGTAGTCCCTGATCCTAGTGAAAAAAAAACCTTTAGTAGTCAATCCGATGATATTATGAGGTAAAATTATAAGGGAGTATCCGAAAATTATGAACAGTATCCGAAAGTTGAGATCTTTCTGCTATTAATAGTTCCTAATCCTAGTGAAAAAAAACCGGTGAGTTTATATGACTGCGCTAGAAGAATGTTTTTCGAGCGTATGTATCTAGGTATGTTCTTTTCTTTGATATGCCCTATATTCTATAAGGCTTGATATACTTCGATATACATATATAATTTCAAAAAGTACCTAAACCTATTGTAAGAGACAAAAATAACCATCATTTTGCCAAACAGCACTAAACCAATAACTTCAGTACTTAATACGAAGTTTTCAATATATAATGTTCCTTGGAATACGATAAATATGAACTTCCGAGTTCCAATACAGTTGAAAACCAATATTTGTTAGTTCCCAGATACCGCCCATCACAAAACGGCCTTATGAGTTATTGGCCGAGTTATCGCAACAATATATTTTTATTCCGCTTGCCAACTGCTTTCAAACATGACTTTACACACCATTGGGTATGCCCCTGTTTTAACATCACTTTTATTTGTTGTAAATTGGCAACTGAGGTAGGATTAAAAATGTTCTGTAAGTTTATCAACTGCAGTATAAATGATATATTGACGAAAATGTTACATTCAAATAAAAAAATCAATACGACAATGGGAAACTCTTGTAACAAAAAAAAATCTTTAGCATTTCTGTGTTTTATTTCTGTGTTTATTTGTTGTAAATTGGCAACTGAGGTACTATGAAGAATGTTCTGTAAGTTTATCAACTGCAGTATAAATGATATTATATTGATGAAAATGTTAGATTCAAACGAAAAAAATCAATACGACAATGGGAAACACTTGTAACAAAAAAAAAATCTTTAGCATTTCTCTGTTTTGGAGGATACATTAACTCGTCGGTCCCCGTTGCTATCTATAGGTGGTATATGTCGGAGGCCCTTGAACGGCACCAAAATTGCCAACAGTTGGGTTGACAACGACTCTTTCACCAATCCACTGTAACTCCGTGCAGGAGGACTCACTGGTCTTTCTCAGTCATGAGAATTAAGTGCTCAGTAATCAGCCAATAAGGGATAACAATAAAGGTGTTAACCGCAGACCCATAAAAAGAATAGATAGAACAGTCGTTACTCTGACAATCTGTCACTGGCTCACCGTATACCAAGCTGCCGGCTTCAAACATTCAAACGCCTCCATTGTTACGTTCGTCACTTTACGGCTGGATTGCTCCGTCTATTCTTTTTTATAGGTCTGTGTTGTAAACATGGAATCACAGAAAATCTTACCATCAGAACTGGGTGCTGGTTCAGTTTGGAACAAACTTTCTCTTGTCTGGCATCCCGATTCCTTAGTATCCGGCGCACCAACCGACGCGTCTCGTATCTCTTTCCGTTCCTCACTTTCTCTTGTCTTACTTCTTATTGATTCTTCTTTTTTACTAATGTCACTCTTCCTAGTTCTCCCATTTCTTTCAATCCTAACATCCTCGGGATCAATGGGACCGCGGATGACGTCTCTCTTCCACGGTTCATCATCTAAGTCGAGATGAGTTTCGTGTATGAAATCGGAGTCTATGCTTGTTGGCTAAGGACAAGAGTAAGAGTTTATTAGGTTAGTTACCTTGGGGAAGTTTGTTATTTTTAAATTAATAGTCTATTTTGCTATTATCAGCGAGTTCTACAACTTTGTGAGTATTCAAAATAAAAATAAAAACATTTATTTATGTAGGTGTCATAGATATCTATACACTTATGCACGTTTTTTTTAATCTACTCCCATTTCGTAAAGGTACTTTAATATGTAAGAGAAGAACCATGATCATGATCAATTTTGGGGCTTCAAACGTGTTGGATGGACTTTTGGTAATTCAGTTTCACAAAGTATTGGTAATCAATCAAAAACAGTGTAAGGATGGAAAAAGTCTCATATAAAATGCGACCTTTATGTTAATAGATGAAAAAGTGACGAGAAACTATCTAATAGTATAAGGTTACTGGAAGATTGATAAAGATATGCGACTAGTTGTATAAGTAGTTAATACTTTTTTCATTAGCATATTACATTATTATCTTTAAAATTAAAAAGTTAGATCATGTTATGAAACTAATTTAAAGTGGCTCACATTCATAAGTTTATCAAAAACATCTATATTTGTTTGCTTCTCATAACTTACTTATTTTTATTGTTCTTATCTTTTACCTCATTCTTTACAATATGTCCTTCTTAATCTATCTTACTATTACAATATTCAATAACTTTCTTTTTCATATCTGCCAAAACTTCTGTTATAACGTTTGTTTTATAATATTTGACTATTCAAACTTACCCGCACTTTTTGTTGTGAGAACTTCCTTTGTTGTTTGAACATCTCATTCGTGTGGTTTTCTCTTTCTAGGCTTGCTCGAGGCTCGCTGTCTATTGCTAGCCGTTTTGCGTCTAATGTTAGCCGGCTATCCACTAGACTGTCTAGCCGATCCTCACAAGACTGCTTTATGTGTGCCTGTTAAAAGAGGTTGTATTAAAACATGAAAGACACTAATAAGAGTATAATGTGAGTGTCGTCAAGGTAAAAGTGAATAGGTAATATCGCCGCTTAATGTTATGGAATATAAAAATCAGAAAACTAACTTAAATTAAAAAAAAATACTGTTGTGGATGTGACAATACGCAGGAAGAACACACACCCAGACTAGGAACAGGAACATAAGTCACAGACACACATAGACCTGTCTGTTAAATGATACACACACGTCTGTATATATCACTCACACACACATCAGATAGAAGGGTCTATTGACAGACAGTTGAGGCTAACATTGGCATTTGATATGAACATCAAATGACTCAATTTATAGTTTATTGCTTAAAAGTTATGGTCAAATTCACACCGCAAACGGGTCCTCCAGTTTTCATAGTCAAAAAGACGTGGAAAATACCGGAAATGTTATGAGTCCGAGATGAAAGGAAACAGGCAAGCTGTTTTACTTTGGTATTACCCATCTGCTACCCATGACCCGTTTCCTTATTCAGCTCTTCATACAATAGAATACTTAATGTATAGTGTACCCTTTTGTACCCATTGTATTCGAAATACGTGTCGCAAATAAGGCAAAATACGAGAGATGATTTCGGAGAATGGATTGATTGAACAAAGTGATGTATTAGTGAACGTGACTGATTAGGAAAGACGTGAAATGACCAACGAGGAAGTATTGATTAAAATAAGAAAGTGTATTCAACTGAATATTTACGAAAGAAAATATACGTACCTACTCGTATTTACAAGATAAAATAATATTCTATATTTGGATTGGACGAACAGGAATTTATTTAAGACTGTTTAATTAAACATTTACTGAGCTAATTGGAAATTTAGAATCAAAGAGCTCAAAAAATCCGACAATTAAAATAGATTGGATCTACTGAATTTATATAAACACAATCTCGGCCCTTAATCTAAATAAGGTTTTTACGAACCAAAAATTAGGAAAACATAATATTTCTTTAAGCATATACGAGTAAATCACTTCAGAAAATTGTGAAGTCCTAACTTTTAAAGTAATTACTGAGATTGGGACTAAAAGTCGTATTTCATTTGTTCTTACATCTCTCTTAAACATATAAACAAAATGAGTGTTGAAAAGAGACGCATATATACTAGAAGCTGTCATTTCAACCAGATTATAAGTAATGCAGTAATTAATACCTGTTATACGATATCATTATTAACATTGGATAAGACTCAAGATTAGCTGAAGTAACCTAATCTAGCTCCATTAGCGATGCATATTAGATTCTTGCTGCTGCACCGAGAAAACTGTCATTTTCAAACTCTTTGTTATTATACACTAATGACAAAGCTATTTATCATAGTCCCCTGTTTAGTGGCTTGATGGCTACTATAGAAAAAAAAACAAAGATAAAATTGAATTCATGACGTATTCTAAGTGACTCGAAAGGTTTTTGGGAAAGGAAGATAGCTATACATAGATTTAATGCTAAGGTAATTTAAGGTTCGCATGCGTCCTTAATTGTATAAACAGGTATAATATATAAATTATATGGTCTTAGTACTTCTATTTTTACATTTGCTTAAGGTTGACTGCTAGACAATGACATTAGGCATTATATTTACTCTTTACTTAACCTTTAAGAAGTGACATAAATGTTTAAATAATACTTTTTCTATTTATCTAGTACTTTTTCTAGTTTTAAACCTATTGTTATGGTCAAATTTTGATCACAGAGCGAGTCCAAAATAATGATAAACACTACCGATAGTTACAGAGTTTTTGTGGGCTGATACACCGACTCATTTAGCTCCAAATAGACCAAGTTAAAACAATTTACCAGCAGATTTTCATAAACGCCGGTATTTAGATAAATAAGGAATCCTTCCAACGTGTGCGTTGTTAAAAATGTCTCACAATTATTCATACTGTAGCCTATAAATTACGTAAAATCACAAACCGTAATCCAATGAATCTCCCGGTAAGAAAACGTCCTCTAGGGAGCGATTCATTTTATATCTGTCGACACGTTTAATATGAAATATATTTTAGCGGTAAGAAAAATAAAATCGCATCATCGTTATATTTATTGTGCACGGAAATATCTATTTATTTATAAATCCTAATTGTTACGACTATGATTGCTCTTTATGAATGACAATACGGTGTTAAAATCCTATACTTATTATGTTACATAAATACTACAATTAGGATACAATTTATCCTATGTACTGTTCTTGGATACGACCTTTGTGTGTGCCAAACATTTTAATCCATACAACGGTTAGGGTGTAAAAGAAATCCAAACATACAAACATCTTCACAAACTTTCACTTCTATAATATTAGTAGTAAATAGCATTAAAAATCGGATATTGGAATTCTGTCTATTTGTCTTTGTTACCTTTTCATGCCTAAACTACTGAACCGATTTAGTGAAAATTAGGCAAACAGGTAGTTCTGATCTAGGGGAAGGACATAAGATTTAGTTTATACCGATTTTACGATCCCATAAGATAATATAATTGTTTGTGTCTCTAAGCGCCTGATAAATAATGTCAAGCAATACGACGCCTAGTTTAAAAAAATATCTTTGCAAACATAAGACTTGATAAGAAGCACTTATGATGCATTTTAAATCAAATTAGTTGCTAAAAAGGACAATGGATTCAAACTTAACTTCTGTCAGAAATAAAAGCGTTCGAACATAGATAGAGCTGTCATCAAAAGAGATGGCCGCGAGCAGGGAACAGTGTCCAGGGAACGATTCATAAGATAGGGAGTAATGTCGGGTGGAAATCTTTGGAACTCCTATAGAGTAGAGGCCCTTAAAAGACCAATATTTCGGAAGTCATTTTAGAACTGTTAGATGTCTTAATTTAGAACTAGATAACAACGATTTTGATATCAATTAGAAATTACTCACGAAAATAGTAGTATTGTAGCCTGTAAATCGCTTGTCAAACTTTCGGGTTTGATGAACAAGTTTGATTGTGTAGAGCTGTATTCGACGTTTTTAACAAAGGATTTTGTAAAAAAATATGCAAAATTAAATATGGATATCTTTGAAACTGGAAAAAAGAAAATAGTTGTGTTGCTAACAGAGTGACTTTAACTCTAACTGTACCAGGAGGTATAAGTATTTTGAACGTATGTATGTATGTATGTACTCGAATGTATGTAACTCAATTTATTTGGTAAGCCATACAAGCTGTAATGTGAGAGTGAAACAGGGGTAATATAATCATTCCCCCCTTTTAAGAGATCGTGTTTTGTTTTGGATATGTAATGTTTTTATTTATCGTAAAATATTACTCTAAACTCAAGTAGAGTCCAGCAACCTAGAGGTAACAGAAAGTTCTATTTACGAGAGAATTTACGATAACCCAGTACGGAGTTAGACGATTGAATAAATCTGCCAAACAGCTGCGGTTAATATACGTGAATGGTTAGGTATTTGCGCTAGTTAGTTACGCTCAGGAACTTGGAAAATTATTTACGTTACGCAAGCCGTGATCTTGAGTTAATAGGGTTTCACTGGTGCTCACAAACGAGTAGATTGTGTCAATTAAATGATCGATTATAGCAATCAGAATCGACTTGAATCGACGATATAAGGCTATTTGGATCTGGGATGAAAGTGGCAATTTTTAGTATGTCTTTTAAACGGTATAAGCCAAATAAATATCTTGGCGGATTTCAATACGTGAGATGTCAGTGTATTTTTGTGAATTGTAGGAGTTATAATCTATACTAATAATATAAAGCTGAAGAGTTTGTTTGTATGAACGCGCTAATCTCAGGAATTATTGTACCGTTTTGAAAAATTCTTTTAGTGTAGGATAGTCCATTATCGAGGAAGCCTATAGGCTATATAACATCACGCTAAGCTGAATAGGAAAGGAGCAGCAATAAAAATATTTCGAATATTGCGAAAACGGGAAAATTACGCAGGCGGAGCCAGGGGCGATTGCAATTTTTTTATAACAGAACACCCAAAAAATGTTTTTAAGTTGGGATTTTTTTAATATTTATTCTTGTCTCTAAATGTAGCTAGATTTTGAGATATGGACCGAAACCAGCCAAGGCTTGGTTTTCATACGAGCTACAGGTGTGATGTAAAGGGTGAACATCTCAATAGGGCATAAATAAAAAGCGCCAAAAATAACCAAAAAAATCCCGTTTTTAATTAAAATTTAAAAGCAATTAAAAAAATAACTGAAATGTATAAATTAATGAATTTAAAACCGACAATTTATTTTGAGGTCGGTGTGGTTTTATATTCGAGCATAAAATAATTAAGTAATATATAATTTACTCTTAACCCATTAATGACCCGTTACTGAGCACGGTATTGCCATTAACTTAGACAAATATAGACTCAGTCTTCAGAACAAAAGAGAAAGGTCAATTTTTTTTACGATCTGACATACATCACCGAGCAGGGTCTGCCGAGAAATGTTCCAAGAAATGTTATCGTTAGTTATTAAGGTTGTTTATGTCGACGTTTTTTGTTCGGACAGAGTCTATAATAGTTTTTGGTCTGTGCCTTTCAGAGCTTACCTTAATAATCTTATGGTCCTGGTAGAGCTTCCGGATGCACTTGAAGAGAAAGACGAAACTCATCCCGGAGAGGATGAGGGAAAAGATGACGAGGATGACCACGATGTGAGGCTCCTTGATCATGGTCTGCACGTCACCCTGGATGAGAAATAAGACCAATAAGAACATGAGATATTCTGAATTCTGAATTCAAAATTAATATACATGACTTGCCTGTTGAACTATTTAAGAAGCGTGTTAAAGCACAACTTGCTAGTAAGGGATATTATAATGTAGAGGAATATATTAATGACTAGTGGACCCGCCCTCGCTTCGCTTCGGGAAACCTACGCCGAAACGAAAGTAAAAAAAAGTAGCCTTAAGTCACTCCTTGATACATCAGCTGTCTGCCAGTGAAAGTCCCGTCAAGATCGGTCCAGCCGTTTCAGAGATTAGCCGGATCAAACAGACAGACAGACAGACAGACAAAAATTTTTTTTAATGTCATTTCCGTATGTGTATCGTGTATACATACGTATGCATTTAGTTTAAAGCGGTTATTTTAATATTACAAACAGACACTTCAATTTTATTTATTAGTAGGTATAGAGTATAGATAGTATAGATAAAGATGCTTGGATATGAGTAGTTCTGCATCCAGTTCCGTTCAGGTTAGAATATTAATTTTGTAAAAAGTGGTATAGTATTGTATAATAATAAAACTATTTCTTTTAAAAGACGTGCGGGGGAGTTTCTTTTCCCCGTTTCTTCTCCTCCACATTAAAGCACCTTTACGAAACGGGAGTAGATTAAAAGATGACGTGCATAAGTGTATCATTGATACCTATATGAATAAATGATTTTGAATTTGAATTTGACGTAAGAGGTCCTATCCAGATGGATAAGAAGCAATAGATACGTCTTTGATGATCCTATGGTGCAGTGGTTACCATGACGGACACTAAGTTCCATTCCTCGATTCCCTGGTAGCTGGTAATGTGGATAATGAATTTTCTGTTCTTGGTGTAGTGTCTATGTTTGTGCCTGTCTGAGTTGTCCATGGCATCCATTACTACCGTTACGAGAAGTCTTACTGTTTTTGGGTGTATAGTGCTTAGTTTAAATTTCATTTCATTCTGTACTAAAGTCATTTTTTGTGAAATAAATGTCATCTTGTGAAAATAGTACCGATTCAGTTCACTTAGGCTTTTATGTATTGTCTTGGAACACAAATTAAAAAGAAAAAAATACTTGGTGCACCACGTAAACTTAAATCAAGTCAAATCATGCATTATGTTTAAAGTATATCAAAACTTGAACCGTTTATATTTTAATATAGGAAAAAATATATAAAAAACTACTTTTCTTCGCCCATAAAATAGTGTACCTATGTCCGCTTCATACAAAATACATCAGCGATCCTCTTTACGATCAATCTCTCTGCTTCACAAGACTAAGCGGGTGAACGTGTCACAAAACTGTCGACACTTGGGATAACTTTTATAGTTATGAGTAATAGAGATAAACTCGGCGAATATAAAAGTTATCCCAACTGGAACTCTTACTAAAGTCCCGTCAAATCATGGCCGGAATAAGATCTACCATTGTGAAAATAAATAAAATATAGAGTAAAAAGTTAGGGGGATAAATTTTGGAAATGTTTGTTTTAAAAAAATGTTTGTGTGTTTTTTATTTATTAACACCCAATATAGATAAATTAATATTCTGATTTTAAAGGTTTAAATATGTGTATGGTTTAACAATTGTTATGTTTTCATAGAACATTCGATTTTTGTATTCTATTATCGTTTTTTATTTTATTTCGAGAAAAAACCGAAAAGCAAAAGACTTATTTTATTTAAAAAGAAGTGCCGAATGCATTCGAAGAGGTAACTATTATAGCTATTATCAGGGGCTGTACAGATAATATGATAGAATAAAAAAATAAGAAATGTCTCTTCAAAGCGGAGTTAGTACACAAGAATTCTCCAGCGTTTGCGTATTATCAGCAATAATTTGGCCGGATCCTTACGTAAGCATTGTACCCGTCTATTCATGGATGACCGGGGACATGTTTGAGGAAAATACTGGTTCAGTTATCAGCACATAGTTCTTGATTTGATTTATTTTATCTACTGACTTCCTCTTCATATTACATTCTTCAGTGGGAACCATTGAACATGTCTTATTGATAGTGGATAGACGAATGAATCGTAGAAGAGAGAGACACCCCGACCCCGTAGCCTAGTTGGTAGTGACCCTGCCTGCGAAGCGAGGGGTCCCGGGTTCGATTCCCGGCCGGGAACTTTGACGGGACTTTAATTGGCTGATAGCTGATGTAGTAAGGAGTAACTTAGGCTACTTTTTTCTCCCTTCGTTTCGGCATAGGTTTACCGAAGCGAAGCGAGGGCGGGTCCACTAGTTTATAATTAAAAAACAAGTAGGTAAAGTAATTATATATCTAGCTTGATCTTTTATGATGAAACACATACGAATAGGCCTTCGCTGAGTTCATTAGTTTTCTTGTAAACATATTAATCAAGTGAAGGAGAATATCGTCGGAATCGTAGGTTATTGGCAAACAATACGCGTACCAATTATTTGTAACTGGTAATTTGACCTCCAAACGCTTGGCTTAACATAAACCTAAAGGATCTCACAAATAGGTATCAAATACATAGTACCTCTGAAACGCTTGGCTTAACATCAGGGATCTCACATAAATAGGTATCAAATAGTACCTCTTCTCTTTAGCAAAAGAAACAAAATATTTTATAGACGTCGTAAAAGTTTTGAACTAGTAATTCCTCTATTGTATACGTAAGGGTTTTTGGAATTTATCTTTATCAACTTAGTCATTTTGAATAATGAAATAATTTTAATTAAATTTTTTAAGTAACGGGCGTAAACGATCGGAATTTTTCAGATTCTGAATTGACTGGGGAGAGCGGGGTTGAATGAGTCAGGGGTAAGTCTTTTTCTATTATGGAAATGTTTGTGCCGGCACAACTTACCCTTGGCTCTTTCTACCCTGCTTTCCCTTATTGTCAGTGTAGATTCAGTATTTCAAAAAGTCCGCACATCGTCGCCAGTCTCATAGAATCTGAATTCTGATCCGAATTCCAGACGTTTACGTTCCCTTAGGGATAGTTTTCCAATATTTTTTTCTAGTCAGCTTTAGCTAATAAAAGGTTATTTTAAAACGGTTCTCTTGCACTCTCTAGCGAGTCAGCACTGTGCCATATACCTACAAACAGTTGCTGTTGGCTTATTACTTTAAACCGTATCTTACTATATATACACTATATATACACAATATATATTCCATGTTTATTCCATGGGTAAGCCTTGAACGCAATCTTACATCATGTTTATTCCACGGGTAAGAAGTTTAACTTACTTTGCAGTTATCAGGACCCTCATCAGCCTTGAGCCGACAGTCAGCAAACCCGTTGCATTTCAGTTGTATGTCAATACAAGTGTTGTCTTCGCAGTCAAACTCGCCATCAATGCAGTGTTCTAAAGACAGAGATACGATTATTATCCTCCAAATAATAAATCAAAATTATTATCTAGAGTATTAAGAATCTATTATGTTTGTTATATTCTATCTTATCCTACGTTCTATAATTTAAAAGATACATTTTGTAAAGATATTCGAATTTATAGACGGAAGAACGCTCCTAAAAATATCTACCTAGTACTTAATCAGCTGTGTGTACACACTTTTTATCTACAGTTTAAGATGATATTTGTACAAAGATAGAGCAAGTTTATGATCAAGAAAGATCATTCTTTAGGGTATTATACAGTGTGTATCAAGAAGATGAAGTAATACTTAAAGTATATTATTATGTATATTGAATTACTCTAGCACCGGTATAAAGTACCCAGGTACATGGGTTTTTTAGTTATTAAACTGTTAGGTTTAAAAAAAAATGTTGATGACAAAAAAATAAAAGTAGCGTAACTCTGATTCAACGTACAGTGTGATCGCACCTTAAGTTTCCACTAAAGTTTTTAATAATTTCTGTCAACGACTTCACCCACAAAATAATGTTTTTTTCATGACGAAATACTATGTAAAATCACATTATAATTAATTTATTTATACATTCCGTCAAACGCTTTGAAATAGGTGCCAAGGTTTCAACCATTAGCTTCGAATGATATATTATAATCAGACCCATTTAATTAAATCTACCGAGAGTGGTTACTCGGTAATATGAAGCCTCTAAGGATCCTTCTTTGAGTGCCTAGATCTTGCTTTATTGTAATATTACGACGAATAAGCCTTACTGTGACTGTATTTGTATTAATTACCGAATACAATCATAGTTAAAGTATTAACTAAGGATTCCAAATATCTAAGAATGCAACACAGTGTGTTACGCCGAAACACAGATGACGGATTTGCAGCCCATGGTGGCCCATGGCCCATGATAACATGGGGGAATTTTTGCGTCATGGCATCATATCATCGCTATGCTGACGCAGTATTATTAAGGATGGTAACAAGAAAAATTATTGTGTTGAGATTACACAATGTTTACGCAACGCATCGTGTGAACTTATCCTTGCTTATCTACATAAAATATATATTAATGTATGTTTTGCGTAATGTAAAAATAATTTGACGACCTGTGGATGGGTTCCAGGTTCGATTTCAAGCGGTGCCGAAATTTGAATGATGGTTCAAAATTTTTGCTCTCGGTCTGGGTGTATACTTGTGTAATTCTGTGTTATCCATGGCAACCATGACACAGGGAATCCTACTGTGTGTAGGGTTTGTTTAGCGTTTAAAAATCACTTACCATCGTTCTTCAGGGTCCTGTATGCGGTAAACTTAGCTTCGAAGCTTGAGTCTTTCCCTTTGTTTGACGCGAACATTCTAATATACATGATATTTCCGTTCCCTGGCTCGTCTTTCGTTGTAACTGGATTGGCTACAGAGCCGCAGTAATTTGCTAAGCTGATTAAAACAAGAAAATGAACTTTATTTGTAAAAAATAATGACGTGAATATTTAAGGTAAAAGAAATAGTGTTACAAAATTTTTAAATGGTCGGGAGAAATAAATATATTATAACAGCACGACTTATCCTTAAATGAAGATTGCAATTCTTTTTTGTTTCTATAAAATATTCAAGTTTTCTGAGTTGTTACACTATTGTATTGCAATTATGATTATATAATTAAATCTGTTTATGTAAGTACTTACTTTGACTGGAATTCTAATTCATGTCCATAAACCTGTATGACGTTGTTTTCGCATTCGTTCGGCTCTTGCAAAGAATAAGAGGTGAAGTTTAAGTAAATCTGAAATAATTATGATATTTTTATGTTGGAATTATTCGATTTGCGACATTGTTGATAGAAACAATGTTTTTTGTCGTAATGGTGGTTACTCATCATTTGATTTCCTGACTATTTATGTGATATCCTCTTCTCTAGAAGATTAGTGAGTGTGTTACGTAACACAATTTTTGAAGTTTTATGCCCCTTCCTCCCCATGTAACGCGCCGTAACGTTTTTCTATACCCCTCTTCCTCTCAACACAAAAGACCATTTTTATCTAAAAATGTTGTCCTTTTGCCGAGTTAGAAGAATTATATTACCAAGTTTTTAGTAATAAAACAAACAATAAGTCATGATTAACGCGTTTTTTGACACCCTTCCAACCTATGGAATGCAT
>LGAG01000808.1:30772-43171 GCA_001278395.1 Lerema accius
CTTCACCCCCATCATAATGAGAGTAATTACCATAAATGTTAGGATAGTCACTTACCCTGGTATCAGGAGGTGTTTTTATGGTCCAAAGCACATCCAAGTTGGTACTCCTTTTCTTACAATCATCTTTGATTTCTTTTGAGTCTATCACCCCATGTGTTCCGTTCAAGGTCATGTAACAACTATCTGGGATACTGTCTGTGAAAGAGATCCAAGTCTTCTGAAATGTCTTTTTACTCACGACGGAATGGAGATGGTATACAGAATGAGAGGTTGTTTGTTGATTTGTGCAAACGAAAGTCCGTAATTTTTCTCCAAATCTACTGAATCGATGGAATTTAAATACAGTTCTTTGGATAGTTTATATGATTAATTGACGATTGGTTCTAGATAACTGTAACAAAGCTATCTCGTTTACAGTCCAAATCTTTGAATGAAGATATAAAGTAATTATTTGCTCAATACTTACGGCTGTTAGGAGACGAAAGGAAATTGACATTGATGTGGAATCCTTCGTACTCAATGGTCTCATCAGATTTGAATTTCAGCCAGGCGTGGGGACCTGACGTCGTGATTTGTCGAGGAAAGGCATCACCACACACCCTGTCCAACTTCTTGGCATAACCCATCAAGCCATCACGAATCTAAATCGAGAATGAGAACTATATTTTTATTATGCATCGAAAAAGCTTGCCATAGATAGTAGGTATCTAAGAACTATTTTGATTTAATCAACTGAAGAAGAACTACAGTACCCTTTCACATAATTTAACTGAATGCGGATTGGTAGATTTCCCATACACTTAAGTTGAACTTTCGGGTTATAGGGCTCACAATGATTTCCTACACCAAAGCAAGTTATAATTAATTCCTCATTCGCTTATTACTGAAATTAGAGCAGCGTGTAGGCTTCGACTCAGCATGCGAGAGTTCAAACGGCAAGGTTAATGTAAAGTACACTTACTTCCAAATAATCATAGGCGCATTCCGGATGATATTCTATGTGGAAGACGTCGACAAATGTGAGTTGAATGACTTCACCGTCGGCACCTACAACATATTTCATTCATATGACATCGTATTTGCATAATCTGTTCACGGAGTTATCCCGGATACGGTTTCTCGGAAATACAGGCTGTGACGCTTTGAAAACATCGTTTATGAACTTTTAGTTACGACGTTATGTATATGAGTCCAGCGATGAGCTATAGATCTACGAGTATCTATATGTATACATTTGAAATTTTAATTTGATTTTTCTCAAGCGTATTCATTTTCTCTTCACTCAAATTGTTTTTTACCTTCCCACCTTTCTAAGTTACCCTCATGTTCCACGAATAGTTAAAAATCAAAATTAGCAAAATTGGTTAAGCAGTTCACGAGTTTCAGTGAGATTAACAAGAACAGAAATTAATCTCTATATAAATATAGATAAATAAGCTGTTTTGTAAAGTTACGATACAACTAAATTAGGTATTTAAATCTCAACCTACTTTATAAAACATCCAAAACAAGTTGACAACTCTAAAGTATCAAATTACTTATTCATTGTAAGTCTCTGGTGGCCTTAATTTATCTATCTGACTACGATGTTCAGAGATAAATTATTAGAAACTTTATTAAGGAAGATTTTGAGGATTATAATCAATCATGTAACTTTATACATCATTATTATAAGGCCCAATTTTAGCGCTATTTCAAAGCGGATTAGGCTTTCTAAGGCCTCTAATATCATCAAGCAGGTAGTCAATCTTTTGTAGGGTCCTATACTGATCTTAGCTCAATGCTCTTAGTTCCTAGAAAGCTGTAATTTGACATAAACATACTTAGATATCACGATGACAAGGTATATTTGTCCTATTAATGACTTTTGGTTACATAATATTAAGTGAGACCTAATTTTAAAAATCAAATTCAAGTTACTTACCACTTATGATAGTTACGCAATTACTGTTGCTGTAATAATGACTCTTCATGTTATTACTCTTATCATGTGGATGGTATATATACTTCTGATGTTTACCTTTATATTTAAACTCTTCACATTTGTCTGAGTCATCTTCTCTTCTTACTCTACTCTTTATTTCATTTTCCTCTGTGTCTGGCTTCTTAAATTTAACACTAAAACTATTCATTTTCTTTTCTTGTCTATCCAATTCAAATCTTCTTAAATTAATTCTATGTATTTCTAAATTCGTTCTTATTGGGCTATTTATATCTATATAAAATCCACCGAAATTTGCAGTATTATTAACTATTCTGTTACTATCTTTATACATTATACTTTTATGAACTACATTATTTTGTTTACTGTTAAGAATATTGGTCCTTGTTATTTCCATGTTGAGATCGGTGTAATTCGCTTGTTTAGTAACTATTTGTTTAGAATCTTTTGGAAATGTTCGCATGATTAAGCCCATGTCATGGTCAGTGGTTCCCTTTGACGCAATTCCTGATGTGGAACACACTGAAACAAAAGAAAGTCCCGTTTATTTTTCGATAGAAAGCACAATAAAATTTGGTGTTCTATTAAACAATATGTCTCGATTTATGTTTGTCTGTATCAATGTTTTTATATACCTTTTTCTTAACTATGTGGCAATACAATTTTATTGCATGTATTAAATAAAAAAAAATCCCTAATAACATTGCCATTTTGCTGACTCAGAAGTATTCTCCAGTTTTTTATCAAGAAATAAACAATGTAAAGTAACGCGTTGTTCGTTTCCCTCTTCCCCCCTATGGAACGCATCATAACATTTTTCAAGATTCCTTCCTCCCCCAAATTGCGTTACGCACTCAACTACTTGATTACAAAACCTTGAAATACTTGAAAGCCCCCTTAAGTGTACCAAAGAAATGGACACACATACATTCTCTAAAAGATATTTCCATCCTGATGGAGTTGAGTAAAAAGCTAAGAACTTGTAACTGCTAATGATATAATTATGAGTTGGGGTCTTGCCACTAACTTGCGGAAATTTAGAAGTTCGAATAAGTACAATCGTTTGTCAAAAGTTTTTGATCCGTCCAGAGAGAAATCGGAAACTTTTCTTTACAACTTTCAACATTGTTTCAAAGACAGAGTTGCATAGATGCTTTTTTCTTTTTTGTAGTAGCTGACAAAGAATTTATAAACATCATGATTCCTAGATAATAAAAGTGTAGTTAAAATACAATAGCAATAGTGTAATTAAGTTATGTGCGTATTACAAACAAATTTTAACTTGCTTTGTTATGGAAAACATCGTGAGGAAACCTGCACACCTGATAGTTCTCCATAAAGTTCTCAAATGTCTGAAATCTACTAATTCGCATTTGACCAGTGAGGTGGACTATAGACCGTAGGTACCTCTCACATTATGAGAGGAGACCTTAGCCCAGCAGTGGGACAGTTATGGGATGTGATAAATAAAAGTGTAGACATAATTTCATGATTTTGAAATATATAAATTGGTTTTTGATAGATAAGATTCCATAGGATCTAAGTATAATTTTGTAAACAGAAAAAGGGTAATTTTGTACTAAGTATACGAGAGTTAGCAGCATTCATCAGAAATTTTCACCCGTGGAGATTCTCTGAAGCGTAAAGATACAAAATGGGGACTTCATAAATTATCCTTCACGGCTATAAATTCGGGTAAAAGCTATAAAGACTTTGGGAGCTATTGAAAAACAAATAATCAATGTTAGTGACATGAACATTAGTTGGTAGTTTCGTAGTAAGGGTGTAGTTTAAATGATAGGTATAGAAATGACTTTTTAAAATCAAATATAGGAAATCATTTTAAATTTTTCTTAATATAAGTATATATCATTGCAATTAAATGTTTAGAAAAAAAAATGTTCGATGACACTTCTCTTTCTATTTCTGAGCACTTTGTTTTTTTTTAACTAACTCTAGGTTATCGATATAAAGACTATTTTTATTAGGTTTATTAGATTTGTCTGTCTGTTCGACCATCAAGCGGATAGTAGGCCTATTTATATGAAAGATTTAATGTACAATAATTTTTATCCCAGGAAATGTTTCTGCTCCCGCGGAATAACAGATAAAAAGTCCATCGAAGCGAAGCGAGGGCGAACCACTAGTATTATTTAAAATAAAAGCCTTTAATTATTCACCGGTGATAAATTGTTCAAGCAACATAGTTTTAAACAGTACCTAACTTTTATAACAAAATTTGTTTAAGTCTAACCCTTAAAGTCTAACCCTTTTAAAGGTCATTTTAGGTCTCTACACCTCATCTCATTCCCAACGGTACTTATACATTTAGTACTTATATATTTGTATGTGTTGGACTCAGACCAAAAAGTATATAGACTGTCTTCATAACAATAAAAAATTGTTACGATCTAACACACGTCACAGAGCATGGATCAGAGCAATGTACCGGGAAACGTTATCATTTGTTATTTACGTTGTTTTTTCAAGTACGATTTTTTTTCGAAGGCGGAGTCTACAAATTGTTTGGTCTGAGGTATTAGAAAGTTTTATTTACTTATCTGAAATTCTGGTTATAACCCTGCAAAAGCCAGCACTAAAATATTTTTTGATAAGGTTTGAACATCGTTAATATTTTCACGAGTTATATTTTATGCTTTTTCGTTATTTGTGCGGTTTTTACCCTACTGCGGCAGAAGCAGGTTAATGTTTTTTTATGTTTTTTATTTGGCATACTTTGTAGCCTAAGTAACTTGACTTGCGCTCCGAAGAATGTATTTAAGATAACAACTATCCGGTCACCCATCTCTTATCCGACTGACCGCAGTTGCATTTTGTCAATCACTTAGGATTATGCAAGCCGGGTTATGAATGCTCTGCATTACAGTAAAATTTAATCCGATATTATTGAAAATACGAGAAAATCTTTAAAAACACCTGCTAAAAGCAAATGTTACTGAAAATACGATTTGCGTAGAATCAGCGCGATTCCCCCGAAGAATTCTTTAGATCTCGTTAAGGTTTTAAAAGCGATTCAGCAGATATTTGCATATACTTGAGAATCTGAGGAGTATTTCATCGATTCCAAGTTAACTTTTATACCAAACAAAATAAAAGTTATTCGAAGAACGTGGTATCATTTCGCGATAGCGTTTCGCGTTATGCTAACATTGGCTATATTGTTATGTGTAAATACTTAGTACATGTTCGAAAGAATAAAAAAAATAAGCCTTTAGCGACATGAGAAACACGTCTTTTATAATCTCACGTGAGATTGGGAGATGAGTTAAGTAGAATCTCATGATATCTCAAAAGAGGGAGAACGTACAAAAATGCCCAAAAATGTCTCACATGCGCAAAAGACAGTCGCTATTATTATTTCAAGATTTAATTCAAATTATTTATTTCGTCTTAGGAACTAATAGCTCACTTAACGAATGTTAAAATTTACAATATAAATAAATTATAAAAATTTAAGAAAAAATAATTTACATCATTAAGTTCCTAAAGTCTCGTTACACGATACCTATCATACCATAGGCTTTATGAAACAGATGCATTATACTTAAGCCTAAGTAAGCTAGTGTCAGGAGGAAAACACGCCCTAGGAAAATCATTCCACCATTGCACTTAAACAAATGACGATAAAACTTACAAACAGTGTTCCGAGCTTTCCAAATAACAACTGTTATTGTGTACTGAAATATCTATTCCCCGCACAATATGAACTCAACGAGCTTTTAACCGCGGCTTAAAGCTGCGGAGAAAAAATAAAAGCTTCGTCCCTAGCAGACATAATGTCTATGCCATGATTCATCGTCCCCTCATATTCTTTTTGCTAGTGACGTGAAGATTTGAAATGATTTTACACTTCTTTATATTATTGTTTATGGTTTTTGAGTATCTGTGGTATCTCACGTAGACCGGCTTTAATGCCTTTTTTGATTGAATATGATATTAGATCGCCGTGCATAGGGCTCTGAGGTAATTCCCAGCGAAGCAGAATTTTGAATGATGAATTTAAATTTCTGTTTTCGGTCTACCTGTATGTCCTATGTCTATTTATATTGTCTATGACTTTTACAATACAAGGAAACTTACTATAAAACTATGAGTATGTGGTGTTGTCTATTTATTTATAGTTATTACATGGTGCTGTTATTTAACTTGCCATTTATGAGTCAAACATCCTTCTGTATGACCGATTGATATAATGATGATCTATATTCCATACGTTTCTTATCCATTTTAATTTAAAAACCATTCATTCAATCATTTGATTCATTCTGTAAATCGTTCAATTATTATCATTCAATCTAATTATGAATAAAAATAAACCAGTATTAAGAACGAACAAATTAACGACACGATTTAACTTTAATAAGCAATTTAAATGCAAATCCACAATCGCTAAGAGCCGGCTAACTTAAAAGTCAGTGGTAATTTTCGAAAATTAAAAGTTTTCAAGTTAATCCTGGCACATCACTAAGCAAGAGTGAGGGAAACGGGTCCCTAGGGGCGCGACCTGGGGCCACTAATTTATTCATTGCTCTCTGAACCGACTCTCAGCTTGGTAAACTTAAGGTCATCACACTCTTAAGAATCATTAACATGGGGACACGTGAGATGAGCTATTAACACTAGAGAAAGTCTGTGGTCATACTTTGACTCGTTATGTCAAACTATGTATATAGATTTTGGACTATGGCCTGTACCCCTCACACTGTGAGAGGAACCCGAGCCCAGCAGTGGGAGAGCTATGGGTTGCAATGATGATGATGATGATGCATATAGGTTTAACTTCAAGTGGCACATCTTAAGACCATAAAAAAATAAGTGTACTTGTTCAATAACCCTGGACTCAACCAACCCTTCTTTTACTTGGTTACTGTTTACTAAGCACAAGTATAATGTGCTCATAGCCAAGAGACTCTGGAGTATATTAATCACGGTACCCTTGTGTAGATCTATAATATAAACATACACTTGAAAAACAACCATCCTTTCTGCGCAGTCGGATATTAAAATACATCAACTTTCTCTCACTAGTAAAGTTTAGAAGTCAAAACAAATTTGCGTCGTCCTACGCGATGTTACTTATCAAGATTATTTTGTTTAATGTTAAACGCTAACACGCTCATACCCCGCAGTAGGATTCCCTGTCGCGGGTGGAATGGACAACACAAATAACACATCACTTACACCTATGACTCCGAGAACAAACATTTAACTGTCACAAAAATATCTGCCTAGCCGGGAATCGAACCCGGGACCCCTTGCAGGCTACCAACTACCAACTAGACTCAGTGGTGTTGGTAAACGTACGAAAATTCATCAACGTGTATCGTCATTCCGTTTAAAATAGCGTCCCAAAAACTATTTCAAAGTAAACGAGTGTCCCGTACAGTTACGCAAAATAACTGCGAACATTAACTGAAGTTGGGTAAAGCATTCCTGTAAAGGACCCGCTTTAGTTCATTCAAGCCATTCTAATAAAGAAGTACTCGTACAGAATGAGCTTTCTTGTTATGTTCGTATGCAAAGAGGGTGAGAAGGATTAAAATAATGCTTTGACGTTTGAAACGTTGTTTGTTTATTTTTGTCGTAGTCTAGTTTCTTGACTTAGACTTTAATGAATAAAATGAACTTTCCTTAAGTAGTTGGAAAAAATTGTATCAACCCCTTTATTGAGACGGTGGAAAGCAGGGGATGGGCGTAATTTTATATATTTTAATATAATTTTACATAACCTACGAGTACATCACTATGATAATGATGACGAATCCAACGATATATCATATTATGTCGAAATCCATCAAGTCGTTTGGGCTGTAGAGCATGCCAAAGAAATGAACATACATACATATACATACGTTCGAAAAACATATCTATATAAATATATCCTCCTTACGCAGTGGGGTAATAAATTAAATTTACATCACTAGAGTAAGATTTGTTATTAATTTTCTCGTAGATATCTGACCCTGGAAATTACCAATGTCTCTAAACACAATATCTATTGAATCCTCAGCTTCAAAAACAAACAAATAAATTGAATTTACTATATTTTACTACATCCAAGACAGAAACATTTTACAAACGTTATATTTTATTTTGTTTACACCTATTTCTTTTGACAAAGTTTTTTCACTATTGTTTGATTTTTAGGTCGTAAGGAAGCTCGTGGAATAAATTTATTCATAGCCCTTCGGAACTAACGCGCCCAGAAGGGCGGGAGGGGAGAGTAATTTAAGGCCATCGAATTCTTAAGGGTCGTGGCACATTAAACAACGTCGTTCAGTGATCGCCCATAAAAAATATTATCCGTATACTCACGTTAAAATAAATAATCTTCGACATTATACTTAACAAAAATGTTAACTGACTGACAGACACGCTACAGCCTAAACAAGTAGACCTGGAAGCATGCAAATTGGCACAGAAGTTCCTTATAAAGTGTTGGGGAGCACTAAGAAAGGATTTTTGGAAATTCACACTTTAAGGGAGGGAAATAGGGGACGAAGCGTTGTGTGAAACTTCGCCAATTTTAAATTGAAAACTATAATTTCTGCAAGCAAAGCTGTGGGCAACAGCTAGTACAATTATAAACATACACAAATGTGGAAACAAAGTACACGTTGGCACACACATATGCATACAAACGCAATCATCATCGCAGTGTGAGGAGTACAGGCTGTAGGTACACCACGCTGGCCTAGTGCGGATTGGCAGACTTCACACACCTTTGAGAACTTTATAGAGAACTGTCAGATATGTAGGTTTCCTCACGATGTTTTCCTTTATCGTAGCAAGAGATAATTAATATCTAATACGAACTTAACTTTTTAAAATTAGAGGTGCGTGCCATGGGGCTTGAACTCCCTGAAATAGGTAACAGTTATCTAATAGAACAATTTGTACTTGGCACCACATTTGAATGTATCGAAGTTTTGGAAAGTGATATGAAGAAGGTTGTTGATCAATGTGTCTCGACCCTAACAAGTCCCTATTCAAAATATTGATCTATTAAAATACGTTACGAAAAAAATTGGTGTTTTCTCTACTATAGAGATAATAAAACTACATAGGACATTATTTAAACTGGTGTTGTAATATGTTTTGAAGTGTTGACGACGATATACGAGTAGAATATGCTTTTCTATGTGATTTTACGAAAAGTCTTAACGTCTTGATCGTAAAAAAAGAAAAAAAATTACCTCAATTTTTTGTTCTAAACACAAAGTCTATTATATTTTTGGTTTGAGAACTCAACATGTAAACTTTACACAAATTGTACGCGTAAACTTAGCCGTACTTTCTCGTAGTAACACTTTAATGTAGTTCAAACAGTACACAAAGCACGAAAGAAAACAAGACAAAGACAGTTGAGCCCTAAATGCATATCTTTTGTCCCGCACACAAAGCTTCCCGTGTCAACGGCGTTGAGTCGCAAATTCAATTATACGCTGAATAAAAAAATGCACATGGAAAATTTTTAAGCCGCCTGTTTCACAAACAATGGCTTCAAGAAAGCGTGTTGTACGATTCCGCGGTTCCGCATGTTTTTGTCTTTTAATTGGCTCTATTTTTACTCGACTAGTACACGATTTTGAGCGGGATGTACGAGTGTAAATCATTTAATAGCTTACTACTGAAAATGGGTCTCGCCTTCTACCTGAGTACTCCTCGAGCATACTCCGCCACGCTGCTGCAGTGTAGATTGGCGGAGAGGGTGGTGGCCAATCCATGTCCGTAATTTTTATGACCTCTAAGGGTCTAAAATGGCAATGGCTTAAAAAGTATTACCTAACTATAAAAACCGTGAACGACGGTTTAACTTGCCCTCTAAAGCACGGAAACGGTCACCCATCGTTTTATGACCGAGCCTGCAGTTGCTTAACTTCGTCGTGATCCATTTATTAATTATTTCTAATCATTTGTTATTAAATGAGTACATACATCAATTTCACTTTATTTATACGACAATGGTGAAGGAGAACGAATTATTGGAGTGATAAAGGATCCTGTAGCCCTGGATCGCTAACCAGAGGAGTAATTACCTCAGCGGAGTAGATCAGCTATTTTAAAGGGGGTAATAAAGAATAATTATTAGGATTGTAAAATAATAAAAAAAAACAGAAAAAAGTTACTTATAACTGTTTCTTTTGATATCATTTTAAAGACGGGGTAAAATCAGTTTTCCTCAGTCACAGTCACAGGGATAATTAATTGAAATGGTTAGGAACTACTACTGTAGTATAACTTGTATAATTTTCACTCGAAAATGGTTTAGGTTTATTATCATTGAACCCTAGTCTAAACAATAGCTGCCGTCTGCAAACAAAGGTAGTATCTCTCCGGAGAACAGACGAGGTTTTTCAATGTCCAGCGGATAAAGTATTTCTCTAACACAACAAAGTGACAATGCTTGCGAAGAAATTCTCTAAAAGATTTATAAAACTCTTCCCGCATGTTTGAAATTTCTTATTAGTTTTAAAACTAAGTTGAAAGTGCTAAGTTGGCATGTACGTGCAAATTTATGATGAATAAAGCATTTTTACCCGACTACGGCGAAGCAAAAAGGAGGGTTATGATTTTGACCGGTATGTATGTGTGTATGTATGTATGTATGTATGTATGTATGAATGTTCATCTGTTCCCCCATAACTCCCCAAGCTACTGGTTATAATTTGATAAGTGGGGTATCATTAGAAGCGTCTCGTTTTTCCGCTGGTTATAGGCTACATAAAATTCTATAAAATTGCATATGGCGCCCTCTGGAAGCCAAAAAGTCGTGAATAAAAAAATAAAGTACTTCTGATTATACCGTTCTTAGTATCAAATTAAAGAGTATAATTAGCACATTTTAAAAATATGTAAATTGTATACTTTTACTGAATTTTTTTAATGAATTACGAGACGCTTCTAATGATACCCCACTTATCAAATTATAACCAGTAGTTTGGGGAGTTAGGGGGGAACAGATGAACATTCATACATACATACATACATACATACATACTCACATACATACCGGTCAAAAATCATAACCCTCCTTTAAATTTATTTTTTACATTTTTAAATTGAAAAGTACTTACATACTCGTATATTTAGTGACTTTAGAAGTAAGAGAGACTTTATTTTTATTTCGTTTGAAGTCTAATCCAGAGAATGGTTCTATAATTGAATCCAGCGTAGAAGTCAAAGGGCATAGGTAATGCTTTGCCTTCGTATGACTTTTCAATTCGTTAGAAAATACAAGAATCTATTCAGTTGTTACATCCAATAATACCTTTATATCTTCATAGAAATTTATTTAGAAGTTTTGCTTTTATTTCCACTATGTTTTTATCGTCGTTAATCTGAGTAGTTATCTTCAATTTTTTATTCGTATATCCATACGTATAGTAAGGACGAATACAGTTTTCTTGTCCATCGTAGTGTCCAGTGTTCACCACTAGTTAAATTACTGTAATGGTAGAATTCATAGTCGATCAATATACACCTAAAGTATTCTGTAATGTGTGTAAAAAATTAAGGAATTATTTATCGTAAGTTAGCTTTTTAAATGATTGACGTCAGTTAAGCCAGAATTAGTTCACTCTCTGCTGACTTTTTAAGACAAAATAAATGATTGAATTTGAATTTGAATTTAACCCGATACTGCACATCGCTCAGTATACACTTCCCGGTATTTATAAAAAAATAATGACATAGTTATCGGTGTAAACAAAAAAACACAATCGAATATGAAACAAAAAAGTGCGCATCAAATAAAAAAACCATTGTAAAACCACAAGAGAGTTAAGCCCCGCGAAACAGTTGAACATTTCTACATTTTATAGTAACTTTCAGACATTGTATTCACGAAAAAACCGGCTGTAAAATTGAATGGCAACGGAATCAAAACGGTTTAAGCTATTGGAGTGCTAACGAACCTTCCGTCCAATCAAACGGATGTATTCGAATGCTACGAACATGTATACATGGTCGCTAACTTTTTTATATTGAACACAATGTATCCTGTTATAGGAAAATGTTGATTTAACTTAATCGGCCGAATCTGAAAGCAAGGCCGAAAGTTCGGTTTCAGTTTCGGCCAAAAAACTATTTTAATATCTAATTTATATATTTAGTAAAACCATGTATCCTGTTATCGGGAAATGACCATTTAATTAATCGATCAAATCTGAAAGGAAGGCCGAAAGTTCGGTTTCGGCTTCGGCCAAAAAACCTGTATCGGTCGGATCAAATTTATAATATTAAGTAAATTACACGATTGTACCAGAAAGATGGCATTGTGTTTCCACCTTGTTTATGTATGTCCTTTTTGGCACGCTCTACAGCTGCATATGAGTTGTTTAGATATTGTTTGATGGTGGGAGTGACATAGCACTCGGCTGTCCAATATCAAAACCTAGTAAAGGACTTGGAACAAATTTTACAGGAGAGCAAAA
>LGAG01000808.1:43262-59223 GCA_001278395.1 Lerema accius
AGTAATAGTTTTCCAGTTATTACTATCAAGCAAATTTTTCGTGAGTAGCTTGATGTCGATGAGTCGCCCAACTTTTTCTATGACAACGATTCTCAGATATGGTAAATAAAATATAGGCAGCCGCGACCAAACATGTTAAGTTAAAGAATGTAAAAAAAAATTTACATACAGATTATTTTTTTGTTTAATATCAATTTATTCATCAAAAATATTTTCATAAGAATTTTTCAAAATTTTTTTTTATCAAGTTACTCATGAAAAATTATCTTGATAGTAATAACTGGAAAACTATGTACTAGGTATCCCTGACTATAATAAGGGGGATCAAATTACTAACTTGTACGGACTAGCATCCAATTTACACTGTAATCTAGTTTACTATAGCGCAGGATACAGTTCTAAGCTGATTTTAATAAAACTGACTGCGATCTGGCTACTCGCCAAACACTTACTTGGTTGCGTTTTATTAATAAAAAAAACGGTCAAGTGTGAGCTTGTATCTAACTCATATTTTTAACCGAAGATTTGTATGACGACCCTTAAAGCTATATTTTTTAACCGTTTTTTTAGCTGGCCTTGTTTGTTTATTTCTTGATTTATTTAACGAAATAACCGATTTTAAATCGATTGTGATTAGGCATTAAGTTATACTTCAAATCCGTTCAGTAGGTTTGGGTTCGATTCCCGGCGAGTCAAAATTTGTAATGGTTAAACTTCTCCTTTCGGTCTGGGTGTGGTACTTTTCTTTATTTGTGTTGTCCATGGCATAAGAAACAATCCAAAAAAAAAATAATTGCCGTTTGGTGCACAAGAGAAAAAAACAGCCCAATTGGATTGTTTCCATGTCTTCACTTTGGGTGCGCTTATAACATATCTGCTTACTTTAATATAATATTTTTCCCGAGCGTATTAGTATTTTTTAATATTTAGGTATCTATACAACCACAGATGTTTGGCAGGCGGCCAAGTCTCGGTTGCTTTATTAAAATCAGCTTACAATATTACGTATATCGTAAGCAGACAGGCTATTCAAAATAAACTTCCCTAAAACGCATTTCAATAGTTCAATGAGGTCTTCATGTATATACAACTAAATAAAATTGAAGTGTCTGTTTGTAATATTAAAATAATAGCTTTTTACTCAATGCATACGTATGTATTATGCGGTACACGTACCAAAATATTTTATTTTTTATTTTTATCTGTCTGTCTGGTTGATCCGGCTAATATCTCTGAAACGACTGGTCCGATTTTGACGGGACTTTCAATGGCGGGAAGCTGATGTAATAAGTAACTTAGGCTACTTTTTTGTAACTTTCCTCTCGGAATAGGTTTCCCGAAGCGACGCGAGGGCGGGTCCACTAGTAAGTAAATACATATCTGCCAAGTAGGTACAGTCACGAGCATAAATATCTGACCTACTCTAGACGGCATAAATATGTGACTCCTTTTAGAAAACCAACTTTTCGGTATCCAATTCAGCTGAAATTTTGCAGCTCTGCTGTAATTTCTAGTACGTAAAATTTAAATTCACCTTTCAAACTACCTCACTGGGAATCGAATCCAGTACCCATTTAATGACGGCCCAGTAGCAACCACTGCGCTATAAGTGTGGTCAAATATAATCTACTATTTAAATCCAGTATCAAATATTATCGTTCGGGGAACGGTAAAGTTTACAGCTGTTCCCAACTTCCAGCAGATATAATTATTGTCCAGCAGTTAGCTACTCACACCTGGGCAATCGTTGCAACTTTATGATAAAACAGTTTGTACTGCAAGTTTCATATTATGTCACAAGAGAATAGCGTTTGGATATTTACCACAGTTTCACTAGATAAGTATTCAAATTAACGTTGTAAATTCACCTCCCCGTACGCTTTTTCCTAGAAGTTTTTAATGAAAGACCATGACAGCTTAAATTTGACATACTTCAAATTATATAGCCTATGTTATTTCAATAATGCGGTATCCAATGACACTTCGTATAATGATGAAATGCGTCAAAGTATTCGAGTGCCAAATAAATTAATACCTGTTTAATACTTATGCTCAAAATCCATTACAATGTATTTAAAATAGCCCGGTAAAAATACATTTGATTCTCTTAAATAACTAATGACAACTATCGCATCTGACTGTAAGTTGCAAAGATGTCTAAGATGTGGAGCGTTCAGACTTAGAAGAATTACTTTTAATTAGAAGATATCCATATTATAATCGAGTGAGAATACCGACGCGGTCAATTTATTTCAATCCTTTGCAATAGGGAAGATAAATGATAGAGTTAAGCGTGACGTCCAAATGACCGCACTCATCTTTACTAGAAGACCGGACTGATGTTGTTCTGTCACATATCTATTCTCTTATAGTTTGGAGGTACTCCTGACTTTAATTTTTCATGTACCATTAGTAAATACCCTTATATCAGACCACTTTTGCTATGGTGGCGTTACAATAGCTCTAATAGCTTGGCAGGTCCCTTGAAGTATCTCGACATCAGCACCACCTGGGTCCTACAGAGGTTCGAAACCATACTCAGTCCTTCAACCGTAACCATTTTTTATTGTAATTGTTAAAGTATAGGAGGAGTTCAGTGCCTATCACGTACCTACGCTGTGTTTTTATATATTAAGACTAGACGACGCCCGCGGCTTCGAACGCAGAAGATTAATTCAAAAATATAGATATTCATCTCAAGGGAACCTATAATCGGGATAAAATTTATCTTATGTCCTATTCCCGGATGCAAACTATCTGTGTGACTAGTTTCAGCTAAATCCGTTCAACGGTTAGAGCGTGAAGGACTAACAAACATCAAAACATCCACACAAACTTTCACATTTATAATATTAGTAATATATTAGTAGGATTATTACATTTTTACTTATTATCATTACCCTAATTTACATTGTATTCTATTCGTCATTCCCTCGGATAGAATCAGGCTTTAAAGTTGAAGGCTGTATCATGTAATCCTTTGACGAGCGAGCGATATAATCCCTTAGAGTAGATAATTGCTATAAACGGATTAATGTGGATACGTTATGCCTTTACCCGGAAAATAAAACTTTATATGTAAAACCTGGACATCAACGATATAGCTTATGGAAAGGAATATTCTATTTTGTGTCAACCTCGGAGCTTAGTTGATTGTATTTGTTTGCAAAGCGTGGAGTTCTAGGTTCGATTACATCGGTTTTGGAGCCAGAATACGGTTAATCAATTACAATGGTTTTCTATTACAATATAGTTTCAGTTGTAATTAAATTAACATAGTGACAATGTGTCTGTTCTATAGACACTTATTTATCATTGATAGACCATCGATGTAAGTATAAAAAAATAAAAGGTAGACTGACGTTCAAAGCGTATTGTGACCTTGTGGGGCCCTGGGCTAACACTACTCGGGGGGCCTGTTTGCTTGTTTTCTATTGTTATGTACCTAGTTTATAGGTATCCGGAAAAAAATCGGCTGAAAAAATATTTATTTTTCAATAGTAAAGTGTACAGGACCTACTCTTTAACACCGATTTTAATGATAACTTTGATTTTTAGTGGGGCCTGGGGGCCCTTTGTATCTACCAGGCCCTGGGTTGAAGGCCAACAAGCCCTTAGGTAGATCCGCCCTAGGATGTACACAATAGCACAAATTAAAGATTAGGTTAATTATAGGTTAGTAAAACATGATAGAAATAAAAGAAATATAATTAAAACGACTTATTCGAAGAAGAAAACCCATTGTTCATCTATTTTATTGACATAACATTCTGTTGTGTACAGGAAGTAGCGAATAGATAGAAATAAATAAAAATATTGTGTTTGAGATACGAGTATGTTATTTTTGCCAACTTTCGAAGATATTATCACAGTTGAATATTATTTTTACGAGCTTTTATTTAACTTGCTGTCTGTTTGTCTTCTTGCAAGCATTTCCTCGTATTTTGCGGAGTTTAAATTGCTACAATATTACACGATTATATAAAATGAATTATATGATGAGAATCGAATCTATATTCTTGATTGGCTTTCATAGGGTCTGGGAAGAATAATTATTGCCAATCCAAACTTGGCCAGCATGATTGATTATAGCTTGCATCCTTCATATTGTTAAAGAAGACTCGAGCCCAGCAGTGGGACAGTAGAAATACTTGAACTACTTATCCAAGGTTCTATTTTCGATCCATAAACGTACCTTTTTACAAGATTTTATTTAGTTTCACCTGTCCTGGTGCTTATAATCAAATCTCGCAAGCTAAACACCCACTTGCCGGTGTCCGATTGAGTTAAAATTTTACGCGCTGGTCCAGTCCTGATGACAATGCATGTTTATGATAAACAAGATGTGATACTGCTACCAGGATTGGCTCCAAACGATTGAACTCCACAACGGTTAACAGAAGGGACTTAAAATTTTGCGCTTTTTAACATTTTATTTCTTTTTCTTAAATAAGTAATAAAAGCTTGTTTTTAAGAAAAAAAATTTTTTCTTTTAATTTTATTCTTGCTATACAATCTCCATCAGATAATCTTCAATCTCGGCTCAAATCGTTAATCATTCGGCCACAACGAATCAGCGAACAGAACCGTAAAATCGAATTGGATTTACAATCCATTTATTTCACATTAGACGTATCTAGCTCTCAAGGAGTACGTTAAGGTAGGCACACACGTAGGGGCAATTTATTTTCATTCGTGCAAAGTAAATAGAGGCGCTTACAGGCCGAGTTGAAGCGTTTCTTAGCTCCTAGTGATCTATTAGAAATAGTAGGTGAGGTTTGTAAATAGATGGGTGACTTTGTAGCAGGACGGAATAGGTCTAAAATTTCTAATAAACGATGAAAATGTGCGCATTTCATACTGGCTTCAAGATAAGAAGACAAATGTAGTGAAACGTATGCAAAACACCAAGTCACCATTTTTAAAACTTATAGCGTCATCTATTAACACAGATTGTAACAATTTACTTATTCCATTTCAAATTTATTTTAGGTTTTATTACTAATTGTCACTGTACTCAAAACAGTATCCAACACTTTACATAAAAGTACTATTAACGTGATAAAAGATGTCGCTGGAAATATACACTCTAACTGAGATCTACAAGCCAAGTAGCAAAACTGTATAATGCTTCCTATCTCATTTTCTGTTACGTAATTTATGTTTCTGTCACATGTTATAGAAGGACATCTGCCCGGTTTGCTAGTAGTTTCATAAAATCTATTTACATCTTGACTTCCACAGCTTAAGGCAATATTTTCAATGAATATCTTTGTAAATATTAACATGTCATTACCAATAGCAGGAAAAGGTAAATTAAGTTTACCGTATTCCCGCTACAACAAAAAGCTTTATATTCGCGAGCTTAAAAGCTTCATAATATAATAACATTTTCAGCAATAATATAATATTTATACTAGCTTCAGGTCCCATTTATTGTATGTTTACGTGCACTTATAAAATTACTCGAATAACTCGTATATGACAGCCGCTATGAATAATTTAATTCAGTTCAAAATTGAAATTACCTTATAAACGTTTAAAGTTCAATGACCCCTATAAAGAAAGAAAGTTACTATGCAGGTCAGTTATTTAAAAGGTTCTGGGTTCGATTCCAAGTTATACAGTTTGATTAATGAGTTTTAAATATTGTATTAGGTGTGTTACACATTGTGTTTTTTGACTTTATGTGTTGTCCATTCTCGACTCAAGTAGTTAATACTACCTATATACTAATGTATAGGGTTGTAATATGTGACTTTATTTTTCCCCGATTGCACCAGAAGGAGGGTATTATTTTGCGAGTGTATGTCCAATTCTTTGGTACGCTCTACAGAAACGGTTTGAAGAATTTTAACTTGTGATGTGTTAATTGGATTGGATGAATTGGTTAACCTGACATAGGACATTTAATTTTTCAATAAGCTATCCCTATTTTTGTACTCGGGTTATTTTCTATTAAAAACTACTTGTTTATTAATTAGCTAAAAAAAAGGATACAGTGGCACTGCAAAGTCGTTTGCTATTCTCACACCATAAAAAAATAGTAAAAGATAATAATGTAAAAGATAAAATGTAAAAGATAACTTACGCAGTGCTACACACAGCACTAGTAGTGCCGGCGATGTCATTGACCTGCCGGCCGGGGCCGCCCGCCCTCATTCGTAATGATGACCACACCATCAATGTGCCACTACCACATCTCACAATTCTTTCACCACACTGGCCACTTCGCCGTCACTTTTCCGTCGTCAATTGTTTATTTTGAGAATTTAATCCGTCACACTCTGTTATTAGTAACTTATCTTTTACAAAAGATATGCAGGAACACTTGTAATCACTGACGTCAACTTTTATCTTTTTTATTCGAATTTCAAATCTTATTAGATTTACTTTACACTTATTCACTAAAAATAGTCTTGTTTTAGTTAATTTAATATAACAAAATGTCACTAGATTCGATGTGATCGTGTTGTTTGTGCGTTACAACATTTTAATACTTATATTTCGTTTATTGAAAATGTATAAAAGATCCATTCGTAGAATTTTAATTAAGTTCGTTCTGCCTGTTCGATGTACCTGTAACAAAAGGATAGGTAATTTTAAACGTGTACATGGTAAAATAATCCGTACCTTACGTCTAGGAAAGGTTAATTTAATATTTTGCGTGTATTAGGTTCAGACCAAAAAATAATGTAGATATAGACTCAGTCTTCAGGACAAAAAAATGAAGTCATTTTTTTCTTCTTTTTACGATTTGACGTATGTCACAGAGCTTGGTCTGTCGAGCAATGTACTGGGAAACGTTATCATTTGATAAGTAAGTTGTTTTTTTCTACTATGCAATTTTTTTCGAAGTCTCAGTCTATAATGTTTTTCGTCTGTGGTAATAGATAATAATAAAAACAAAATTTAAAACGCTTGATGAACAGCCAAAAAATTTCCACTGCGTTTATTCACGTAAAGTTTTTACAAAAAACAAATTTCATGGTATAAGAGGAGTAATAAAGCACAATAGGGTGACAAAGCAACTGGGAAATTGCAGGACAGGCGCAATAACCCGAACTAGGATGTCAATAAATTTGGCACAGGACTATAATGGCGATGCATAATAACCTTTTTGGCAACAGTCCTTCATAATATGGTTTTCATGCTTAATACAATGTGTTTGGGAGTTATGGCAAAATTTTATAAAGTACTACCCGGCCGGGTGGATGTTGTTCTGTAATTTTTTTTTAACTCCCGACGTAAGCAAGAGTGTCATAAAATTGAGGCATCTGTGGGTGTAATCCGTCTGGCTGTCTGTCTATAGCACCGGAGCTACGGTAAGGTTAAAGCGATTTCAATTTTTTTTTTCTATTAATGGCGACTTATCTGCGAATGTTCTGCGAAGGTTTTTTTTTAATCTTAATTTAATTTTATATTATATAGATACTAAAGCACCCACATTGTGGTCAAAATTGGACCATAATTAATTATGTCAAACAATAGATTTTATAGACTCTATAGTCTATAGACTCCTACGATATACCTGGCTGGAAGATGTCAATGACAACATCAACTGCCTATTTAAGGAGGATTTCCGTTTGACGACTGTCTCACCAATTAGACATCTGTTGTTATATCTTACTATATCTATTTTAACAACCTTTAATGATAAAATACCTCCACATTTTTAAAGAGAGAAACCTATCCAATGTTCAACATTTAAAGATTGAAGCCAAATGATAGATTTAAAAAAATAGGCGTATAAGTTTATAATTAACAACTACATTAATAAATGATTTTAAATGATCAAAAACTAACATAATTCTATTCTATATATACATATTCTATTTCTAATTCCTACATCATAAGTACATAATAATTTCTCTTAGAACATTAAAATTTATAAATCTAAAATTATACTTCAGAGGGTACTTACCAATTACCTCAGTCAGAGAAACCCTTTGAAGACTTAAAGTGTAATCTACTGGTTGTTATAATTCTATTAACTACTTTAAAAGGGACAAGCGATTGTTCTGTCGAGCCAATGAAAGTTTAATTTAATATGCGAAATTGAAATAAAAGCAAAATGGAACTTAGAAAGCGTGCAAATGTTACGTAACGCAATTTTTTAAGATTTTGGATCGCCCTCCCCCCAGGTAACGCTCCGTAACGTTTTTCTGTACCCCCCCTAAACGTTACGTAACACACAAATGACCATTTTATCTAGAAAATTGCCATTTTGTCGAGTTATAATACTAAGTAAGCTAGTGTTGGCCGGGAAGAAAAATATTCCCGGTACTCTTTTTAAAAAAGGTTAGTGTTTACAAGATCCCATTGACTATGTCGTGGGTGCCACTATTAATAAACAAGAGACACACACTAAGAATCTTTCAAATATTTGCTTCGCCGGGAATCCAACCTGGGACCATTTAACGGTAGTCCAGTTTATTAACCATTACGCAATACGAACCGGAAAATGCTTCAGTAGAATCTCGATTGACTTGATTAAATGTTATCTTATTTCATTTATTATTGTTGATGAGAAATGTAATTACAATACCGTCTCGCCTTTCATTTACACTTCATTTAACAGTTTTTAATTAACGTCTTTGCCGTCAAAGAATCTTATTTAGGTACTTATGTATACGTTTTAGGTGTACAAAACATTCTCAGGTCGTCTAGTTAATAATAAAAATGACATCAGATTTCAAATACTCTACTCTGTAATTATTATTTTTACCTGTACATTACTTTAACACGCTCTACAGTTCAAATGGTTTGACAGATTATGAAGTGTCATTAATTGTTGAAGTGACGTATATTGTTTTTAAATAAAGAACGCCAAATCATACGGGTCATCAACACAAGTAAAACTATTAATATTTTTTATGGAAAAAAAAAATAAACTTTTACGTCTCAAATTTATCTTAACATAACAAAGTAACAAAGAAATTAACAGTCTGTGCAGTGAGACAATAAAAACCGCAGGTTATTGGTGAGAAAAGTGTAAATAAAGCGAGAAAAAGCTACCAAATCGACCAATAAGAGCTTTTATTACGTCTCTAGATTTTATCTTTGTTTTAGTTTCATTGCGCGATTACTACTGTGAAACGTCGCAGAGTCAAGCTTTAAGCTTTGTTTGGACTACGCTGATATTTTTATTACCCGACTATTTTGTATGTATGTTTGACCATACTTTGGTACGCTCTTCAGTCTAAATTGCTTGACGGAATTTAACATAAGTTGTGGAAGTTGTCGGATTGTCATCGGATTTTTCTCCATTGTAAAAGGGACATGGTTTTGGTTATATATTTTTTTTAAATCCCCTAATTTTAAGCAGGCAATATGTTTGTTTTTAATTCTGTAGAGCATGTGAAAGAAACGATGAACATTACACTCCTTGCGAGGTCGGGTAATAAAATGCTACGCCTTATAAAAGTGGATTGTTACTAAAATTCCCCTTAATTAATTATATTTTAATTAATGTCATTCGACTTTACCAAGTTTACCTTTGTATCAAAGAAAACAATAAACCTAAAATAGTTTTGAAACTTTACCTTTGTTTAACAATTTAACTTTAAAGAGATTTTACAGGTAAAACAAAATATAGTTAATATTTTCTATTCTTAATTTATGTCAAGCGGTACCATTTTAATGTAAAAATAATCCTGGAAATTAAAAAAGAATATGTCGCGGGATTAGGGTTTTCAACGCTGTAATTCAACGAAGAATGGTATTTCCGCGATAGCTTTCATGTGTACCATATCATTTATCATCAGCTCAGATGTGAAAATTAAAATTAATAGCCCTCGTAATGGTATGGAGAATGTAATATACATTTTTCTTGGAAAAAATAAAAAATCTTCACGTTTGTGGAGATTCATTGTTATTAAATTTCAATTTATTTCTCTGAACTCCTATGTTTTAATGGTAAAAAACAGTGTTTTACTAGAGTTAAAAAAAAACTAATTTATGAAAAGGAAGTATAGCCACAATGACGACGAATCAAGTTGTCAGACAAGTTGTTGGCACTGTCGGGCTAACCAAAGAGATTGAGAAACAAACCTGCCTTTAAAAATACGTTTGAAAAAATACTGTACATGCCACAGTCAAGGATTTCATATAAAAATCGTCTTGTACCATTTATAAAAAAAAGTATATAAATCGTGTACTTACCGCA
Organism: Lerema accius; assembly: GCA_001278395.1. Classification (NCBI taxonomy): domain Eukaryota; kingdom Metazoa; phylum Arthropoda; class Insecta; order Lepidoptera; family Hesperiidae; genus Lerema; species Lerema accius. Next base: position 53,431 of record LGAG01000808.1, read on the forward strand.
TCCATATGTAAAAAGAAACAAGCTATATACCCAGGGACCTCTAGTGGAAACCTCAGGTACTATAATCTTTCGTTTAATATACAGATTTGACTCAAGGATGGATAACAAGAGCTAGTGATGTAACCGAATGCGATCCAAGTCTAATAAATGTAAACCGCGCTCTTTCTGGGCGGTTTGCCAAGTGTCAACATTCCGCGGCGTCTAGACTAAACTCAGCCGGTTATAATGTGGTTTATTGTTATAGCTGATCCGTTGACTGGAATCACTGGATTTGTTAGCGTTGCTTTCCAAAAAAGTTTTCGAAAAATTCTGGTATGATTGTAAAATTGGGTTGAGGTGAAAACTTTTTTGGCTTTGCGTAGGAACTAAAGGTGAAGGTTTCTTTGAAGTGAAAACTTCTTATGATGCTATAAATTAAAAAATGGTGACTTGGTGTTGTATATACGTGTCATTACATTTGTCTGTTTGAAGGTTGAAGTAAAAAGAGAAATTTTTCAAGGGAGAAGGAAATTCAATGTCGTAATAATACGTATAACGTAATATTATAACATAAAAAAAACATATTATTTGTATTTATTATTTTTTCAATTTTAAAGGTTAAATTTCTAGTTTCAATGCTTTGTAATCAAAATAATATTTAAAAAAAAACCTGCTTTAAAAAAGGCGCGAGTTTATTCAACAATTTTTTTTGCAAAATAGGCCTTGAAATTTCAAAGCTATTCGTGTAAATACCAACTAACTTCACAGGTGTTCCACATTAATTAAAATGAAATCTTCATTGACTTATAAAAGATTTAAACCCTCGTTAGTAAAAGCAACCAGTGGAATTGAAAAAAATAAAAAGTGTGTTTCATTCATTATGTAAATTGTATCTTTTACCGTTTTTCCCTGATACCTTTTCAACGGAGTACTGAAATCATTGACAAGTAAACCTTCACCTGATTTCGTGAATAGACCATTTCTTTTATTCAATTTAAATTATCAATGCTTTTTAAAATGTTTTGTGCACTAGCACCATAATTACCATAAACACATAAGCCCTCTGCTCAGGGTCCCATACTTCACGGGGGCTCGAATCGCTGGTAAAGTTCACTTTTAAATCTACGAAAATTTAACACAAATATTTGTATTTCGTCTTAAAATTAACGATGTTTTTAGGAAATAACTGATCTAGATAGTTATGACGTTAGGTAATAATTTGTTACCCACGCGTAACAACTGCTAATATTCTCATTAACAGTTATCACTAACAGGACCTTCTAACCAACTAACAGTCCTACAGTCCTATTCGAAGTTTGTCACGATGTCCTTGGCCGATTAGGGACGGTGGCACTGCAAGCTTGTTCGCTATTCTATTGACGACTCCGAAGCCGATAGTTGTTTGGTAGTACCTAACCCTGCCTGCAAAGCGAGGTGTCCCGGTTTCGATTCTCGGTCGGGGCAGATATTTATGTGACAGATAAATGTTTGTTCTCGGGTCATGTGGTGTTAGTGATGTGTTATTTGTGTTGTCCATGCCACCCGCGATACGGAATCCTACTGCAGGGGTATAAGTGTGTTAGCGTGTATTGTTTATTATTATTATTCTCATAGCTCAATAAAGATGACTGAAGAAATAATAACTGACGTAAGGAGTAAACTATTTCAGTCTATTCGCTTCGAGAGTTTGTTATTGCGTTTTAAATAAACTTTCTAAAAGCGTTTTCTTTCTCGGAATCGGAAATTGTCAGCCGATTGAGTCACAGAATAAAAATACCTTTCATTGAATCTATTAGTCATGCACATTGCTGACGGTTGAATAGAGTTTAGGTGACGTTTAAAAAGTTTAACTGTTCATAAAAGTTAACTGTTTATTTTTAATAGGAAAACCAAAAACTTGACTGCTTAAATTTAGGGAAGTATCATTATCACAATCCATAAGTGTCCCACTGCTGGGCTCAAGTCTTCTCTGAAGGTGTGAGGGGTACTGCCCATAGTTCACCACGCTGGCCTACTGCGGATTGGCAGACTTCACACACCTTCGAGAACTTTATGGAAAACTCTCAGGTGTGCAGGTTTCCACACGATGTTTTCCTTCACCGAAGTAAGTAATAATTAGTTTCTATACGCATATAACTTAGAAAATTAGAGGTGCTTTGCCGGTGATCGAACCCAGGAAGACCGGGATCGGGAGACCACCGTTCAAACCACTAGGCTATCACTGTTTTTAGGGAGGTATAATGAAAAATATTATCCTGCTACTCTCACAATAAAGATGAGTCAAATGACACCACCCGCTTTAAAATCCGTCAAACTGTTAAGACTGTAGAGCATGCCAAAGATATGGACATATTCTATAAACATTACCCTCCGTTTAACACAGTAGGGTAAAAATAATACCAGCTTACAAAACATTTTTCTGTTTCGCGTTTTCTTTCATTACAGTATAAACGATCAAATTTTATCCACATTAAGTAATAAATCTTTTCCAAAATACCGTAAAGATTGTAACATAAGTCATGTGAACATGCCGAGGGATAATTTATGCCGATACAAGATCTTTGTCTTTAGGGTCCCGTGTATAAAAGATATCGACAAAACCCTAACTAACCGTAGGAGAAAAATCTTGAATGCTAAAAATTAGGAGGGTATAATTAAAAAATTATGTAGCTGACACCAAAACTAATATAAATATACATATAAATACAATATTGTTGTTCGTTTGTCTTGACAATGTCTGCACCGACTAAGCTAAATAAATCGAGGAAAATATTAATAGCAATTTAATTTTTCCGTAATATCAGTTGCACAGACTAAAAAATATTATAGACGCAGTCTTCGGAACAAAGAAAGCGTAGTAGGGAAAACAACATAAATAACAAATGTATAACGTTTCCCGGTACCTTTCTCAACAGACAGTGCTCGGTGACATAATGTCAAATCGTCAAAAAAAAGAAAAAAAATTACCTCACTTTTTTGTTCTGAACACTAAGTCTATTATATTTATTGGTCTGAGACCTGTTGACACGAAATTCAATGGGTCATCTAGTAAATAATTAAAGTAACATTTATAAGTATCACATAAAATAATACAATTTTTTTCGGACTCGCACTTGGTCTGTGTTAAGAATTCGATAGATATAGTACCTACAACAAAGTTCAAGGATGTCCCGAGCAGAGAGAAAACTTATTTACGCCTATTCGACCTCAAAAATAGAGGAGTTAATCATTTATATTGGAGTTTGTTTTTTATTTCTTATCTTTCACATAATAAAATTGAAAGTTGGGGGAGGTTCTGTTTGTCTGTGTGTTTGAAAGAGCATCACGTAAAAACGGCTGATTTGACAGAACAATGAATGAAATACATAAATAATCCGGAACTCGGGGCGTTATTTAGGCTTTGTTTTATTTAAATCAGTCCACTCTATCGAAAGTTATAAAAATTTAAAGTTTGTATGGGACTTCTCTAACTGACGTGACTGACAGTTGACGTGGTCATATTGAAAAAACATATACCGAAGCGAAGCGAGGGCGGGTCGACTAGTTTTGAATATTTTTCTTTTATAAAGCTAATGATATGATACTCGTAGGTCTTGTCTATCGAGACATTAGAAACTGTTAATACAAATTTGTAAAAAAGTTTTTTTTTCGTTTTGTAAATTTTGACGTTTGTTAAGTCAGCTATTAGTTCCTAAAACGAAATGTGCGGTGAATTGAATTGAATTAGTTATCGAGTCGCGTGACCACGATTTATCAGCGTAATATCAAATGGTTAAGGGAATAATTGATTGAGTAAAATAAGGTTATTTATAAAGTAAAACTGTGGCTAGCTTACACCGCCAACTCAAATTCAAATCATTTACTTCGTCTTAGGAACTAATAGCTCACTTAACGAATATCAAAGCTTACAATACAAATAACATTATAAAACATAAGAAAATACAGCAATTTAAAAAAAAGTTCCTAAAGTCTCGTTAGACGATACCTCTTAAAGCGGTCACAAATTCAGCTTGCAAGTAATTTTCAGAAAATGTTAATTCAAATACCAGGGTACCAGACTGTGGGCGTAGTTAAAATATAGTCTCGTAACTTAGTAGTAATAGTTAAACCTGCATTTGAGCCAGTATTTGCTGCAAAGTCTGTACTCATAAAGTCTAAAGCATGTGTAAGCTTCTGAGACGATAATTAATATTATAATGATACTGGGAAAATCTATCATATTTTAAATAAAACCTTCCTCATATTGTGCTTAATTTACAGTAAATATTCGATTATAAATTAAAAGGAATTTTGCATTAATAATAATTCAATTATTTTAGATAATTATCCATAAAGTGTGTTAGTAGAAGTTAGTAACAATTTGCCGTATCATCTATGTTAGTTTTGTAATAGGGGTAATTTTCCCCGACTGTGTAAGAAGGGGTATTTTTGAAATTATGTATGTTTGTATGTAAGTATCTGGTATCTTTGGCAGGCACTACAGCCCAAACGGCTTGACGTATTTCAACGTATAACATTATCATTTGATTCATCATAATTGTCATGATAACATAGGCTATATACATTTTTAATATGGCGCTCTACTTCCCCGAAAAAGTGGATAATACAATTGTTTTTCTTGCTATCATTATTATTATGGGTCTCAAATGACAATTACTAAATAGACGATTTCAAAAATTTAAACATAACAAAAATATACAGCCTGTGTAATTGTCACTGTGTCACCGCAATAGTGATGAATCTACTGACAACCCAAATTTGAAATCTGTCAAACCGTCTAGGCTCTAGAGCGTAGCAAATATGTAACATACATACTAAGGCTCGTATAACTTTAAGCTATTGCTGCAGTCAGGTTATTAGAAGAAAGCTTAGTAAGTATAACATTTAAGCTCAAAGTATGGCAGTAAATCAAACTAAGCTAACGTAATATTCTTAGTGCAGATACTCTAAAGCTTCATATGATATAGCAGCGCTTGGCGTTCATAAATTTTAGATTTTGTATTTATCGTCTATAATAATTTATGCATCTTGTAGAGATTTTGTTACATTTAAAATGTTGTACTTATCTACATTATAACATGGAGGGTAGCAACGTTAGACCCCGTTTTAAGAAAAATGTTCATATGAGTGTAAGATTTGGCATGGTTAAAGTTGACATGGAGAAAAAGTGGAGTAAGGTAAATTTTATGTATGATATTTTATGGGGTATAAATACATTTAGTTTACCTTTATTGTGACGATATGTTGAAGTCTTTAAAGCCGTCATAGTTAATAATCACTGTCTATTTAACAAAAGGGTAATTCCGTATATTTAAACCAATTAAAAAATATAATTGAAGGTCGTATCTCCAAACATCGCAGTTAAATACGTCCTTCGGAAATAATTAAATTGTCGTTAATAGGACAAATTAATTTGAAAAGACCACTACCATCTTAAACTTCGGTTAAGTTTGTTAACTAATTAGTCTCGGACTAATCAAACGACTCGTGAATAAAGTTGTCTCTACTAAGTCAGAAGTAAATATAAAACTTGGTTTAATTACTTTAGTATTCGAGTCTTCTTTGAAATAATAGTAAAGGGTTTTGTTATAAATTGATTATTTATAATTAGTGTTGCTGTGATTATGAAGTATTGTTCGAAACTAAGTTTTAACATTTATGCATGATATTTTGTAAGTGTCACATGAAAATATAGCCAATAATAGACGACAAAGAAAGCAGTTTCTTTTCCCTTTCTTCTCCATCCTTTACGAAACGTTAAAAAAATACGTGCATAAATGTATCATTGATACCTACATGATACTATAAATGATT
>LGAG01000808.1:59897-97721 GCA_001278395.1 Lerema accius
AGTAATTTTCAGAAAATGTTAATTCAAATACCAGGGTACCAGACTGTGGGCGTAGTTAAAATATAGTCTCGTAACTTTGTAGTAATAGTTAAACCTGCATTTGAGCCAGTATTTGCTGCAAAGTCTGTACTCATAAAGTCTAAAGCATGTGTAAGCTTCTGAGACCATAATTAATATTATAATGATACTGGGAAAATCTATCATATTTTAAATAAAACCTTCCTCATATTATGCTTAATTTATAGTTACATAAATATTCGATTATAAAAGTAAAAGGAATATTGCATAATTTTAAATAAATTAAAATTAAGCAAATTTTCCCCGAATGTATAAGAAGGGGTTTTTTTGAGCGTATTTTTGGATGATTGTGGTTTTCTTTGGCAGGCGATATAGTCCAAACAGCTTGACGTATTTCAACGTATGACATATCATTTGATTCATTATAATTGTCATGATGATATAGGCTATATAAATTTTAAAGATGGCGCTTCCCCGAAAAAAGTGGATAATACAATTGTTTTTCTTGCTATCATTATTATTATGGGTCTCAAATGACAATTACTAAATAGACGATTTCAAAAATTTAAACATAACAAAAATATATAGCCTGTGTAATTGTCACTGTGTCACCGCAATAGTGATGAATCTAATGACAACCCAAATTTGAAATCTGTCAAACCATCTAGGCTCTAGAGCGTAGCAAATATGTAACATACATACTAAGGCTCGTATAACTTTAAGCTATTGCTGCAGTCAGGTTATTAGAAGAAAGCTTAGTAAGTATAACATTTAAGCTCAAAGTATGGCAGTAAATCAAACTAAGCTAACGTAATATTCTTAGTGCAGATACTCTAAAGCTTCATATGATATAGCAGCGCTTGGCGTTCATAAATTTTAGATTTTGTATTTATCGTCTATAATAATTTATGCATCTTGTAGAGATTTTGTTACATTTAAAATGTTGTACTTATCTACATTATAACATGGAGGGTAGCAACGTTAGACCCCGTTTTAAGAAAAATGTTCATATGAGTGTAAGATTTGGCATGGTTAAAGTTGACATGGAGAAAAAGTGGAGTAAGGTAAATTTTATGTATGATATTTTATGGGGTATAAATACATTTAGTTTACCTTTATTGTGACGATATGTTGAAGTCTTTAAAGCCGTCATAGTTAATAATCACTGTCTATTTAACAAAAGGGTAATTCCGTATATTTAAACCAATTAAAAAATATAATTGAAGGTCGTATCTCCAAACATCGCAGTTAAATAGGACCTTCGAAAATAATTAAATTGTCGTTAATAGGACAAATTAATTTGAAAAGACCACTACCATCTTAAACTTCGGTTAAGTTTGTTAACTAATTAGTCTCGGACTAATCAAACGACTCGTGAATAAAGTTGTCTCTACTAAGTCAGAAGTAAATATAAAACTTGGTTTAATTACTTTAGTATTCGAGTCTTCTTTGAAATAATAGTAAAGGGTTTTGTTATAAATTGATTATTTATAATTAGTGTTGCTGTGATTATGAAGTATTGTTCGAAACTAAGTTTTAACATTTATGCATGATATTTTGTAAATGCCACATGAAAATATAGCCAATAATAGACGACAAAGAAAGCAGTTTCTTTCCCCTTTCTTCTCCATCCTTTACGAAACGTTAAAAAATACGTGCATAAATGTATCATTGATACCTACATGGATAAATGATTTTTAATTTGATTGAATATTAATAATTATACACTAGAAAGAAAGGGATGCACTGTGACAAATCATTGATCCCGGTCCCGGGTCCGATTCCCAGTCGGGGAAGATATCTATGTGACAGACAAAATTTTGTTCTCGGGTCATGGGTGTTAGTGATGAGTTATTTGTGTTGTCCATGACACCCGCGACACAGGGAATCCTACTGCGGGGATATGAGTGTGTTAGCGTTTATTACTTATTTGATATTACAGTAGAAATAGGTACCTACTTGGACAAGAATTGCTCCTGGGAGAAATACTTTAATAGATGTAGTACTCATCTATATCAACTCATATTCTAAGAAGGAAGCTCGTTTACGTCAAAAGTCACGGAAATAACATAATGGAAGCGATAAAACCAAGTTTAAATTGGCATGCCAGTCACGCGCACAGTTTACGACGCCATGGTTACAACCGGCAACTTGGTCGTAACCCGCAACCACTAGGTAACCAATGATCAACCAGGAGTTAGGTTCTTAGATGTCTAAGATATAAGTACTGGTGGAAGAAAGCACTGTTTTAATACTCTTTAATTACTCTTAAAAGTATCGTAGTTTACAAAAAAAGTATCTTTCTAAGATGACTTCGTTAGTTGTATACATCTGTGTGTTTGTGTGTACGACTGTTCGTCTATATTTTCTTGTTCTAAGTAGAGAAGTGGCAAGTAAAAAATTGTAATTAAATTTGCAAAGATATAAAAAAAAATTGCATACTTTATTGTTATTCACAGTTTGCTTTAAAAGATATTCTCCAATATTTTGGAGAATGAGTTATTACTTTTCCGCAATTCTCCAAGAGTATTCAAAAGAAATTTACGGATCCATTTCCTGAAATCGACAAACACCTCAACTTTCCACGTTAGAGGTTCTGAAAAAGTTTTAAAACTTTTAAAAGCCGAGTAAAGTTTTATGTGAATAATAATGGAATAGTTGAAAGGTTTTTACGTAATTTTAAAGAGTTACTGATTATAGACATTATTTTATGATTACTGATATTAAGATGGTAACATTTCCAGGCGAAAAAATATAAGACTTTATGGTAATTGACTTGTATAATAATATACTATAAAGAATAAAGAAATATGTCTTTAATCATTTATACTGCAATACCATCAAAAAGATTGGTAAATAAATTACACTTTTATAACAAAGGCCATTCGGGTAATATGGATTATAAAAAGTTATAAAAACGTGTACTATGAAACGAATTTAAATTTACATTTCATATTTCTGATATTTGGTTTGCCAATCAATCCACAGTCCCTTTTACAGAAAACGTAATATACATATTTTAATAAAGGTTGTTTAGATAGGTAATGAGTTAAGGCGATTACAATGAAAAGCGTTTTGAGTTAAAATAAGCGGAGTTTAAGCTACTTATTTAAAAAAATAAATAACTTAAATTTGTTTCGGCTACCCTTTGAAATCAAAGTTAAAACAAGTTGCATTCATTAAATCCGATATAACTGGACAAAGTTCAAAAGTAACGTTAAAATTGAATTGGAGAATCGCCTTTTCGAGTTGGAGAAAGTTGACGAAAAGGAAATTATTCAAATTGTTTTCGTTTCAGATTGATGTCGGAAACTTGGAAACTCTAAATAAAGAATCCTTTTTGTAACGCTTAAATCGAAAGTGTTTGTTGTTCCTATAAATTTGATGATAGAAATCCTATTTTATTTATACTGATCCTAGTAATATTAGGTATCTATTAATGTAAAAGTTTGTGAACGTATTTGGACATTTTACTTTCGGTTTCATATTTTCAAGTTTTTAGAAGGATAATGTTATCTTGAAAGGTCCCAGAAACCAGATTTTAGGGGCTTTTCAAGTTTTACGTAAGCACTATAGGGGAGGGGGGAGGGGGTCTAGACGGTGATTACGTCAGCAGTAGTTATTTACGTGTTTACATTATGACAAAAATCAATCGATAAAAAAAAAACTTTAAAAGAAAGTCGCATAGACCAATGTTTACATAAGCGTGGTAAGTACTTTATAACTTTTGTTGACAAGGGGGATTGGGGGCAAATAATTATAATAAATCTGCTTACTTAATACTTGAACAGCCCCCTAGGTTTCTATAAATCAAAATTACGAAGCCACTAACGCACATAATATCATAATAACGCTAACGCTAACACACTCATACCCCTGCAGTTGGATTTTCTGTGTCGCGGGTGGCATGGACAATACAAATAACACATCACTAACACCCATGACCCGAGAACAAACATTTATCTGCCACATAAATATCTGCCCCGGCCGAGAATCGAACCCGGGACCCCTCGCTTCGCAGGTGGGTTCACTACCAACTAGGCTACGGAGTCGTCGGATAATGTAAGTAATATATAGATGATACCATCGTTTCGTACGTTGGTTTAAGCAGAAGTCGAAACGCAGTTAAAAGGCTGTTACTTCCAAAATGTTTATTTACGAGCATGAGAGGTAATTACCACTAGATGGGAGGTTGTTTACACGCCGTACCCCACGAAATTTACCTCCAGTAATGAGTTAGCCAGAGTTAGTTAACTTGGCATTAGAAAACAGACATTAAAACACTGTTGTTTAGTTGTAATATCGTTTTGGAAATTGTAAATAGACCTGTATGTACCGGTAAATAAATTTAAGTACGAATTGAAAGAATGGTTAATGGGAAAATATTATTTATATGTAATAAGAAGAGAAAACTAAAGCTAACATTACGAATAAGATAGAATATAATCTTATGTTTCGGTTTTAGGCAAGTTTGATCTATATTTAACACGTTTATATTTATTTCCAACGATATAATAATATTTTATAATGAACAGATGACAAAAAAACTGGTATGTATCGTATTTTTCTTAAAAAGTTACTGAATGCTGAACCCTTCGCGTATTAATACAGATATCAATCTTAAACGAATACCTTCATCATACGACTCAATTCTGTCGCCTTAAAAGTCGTACGGGAATTCGTGTTAAGAGTATAATATACTCAAATATTATTTGCAATGCTCAAGAAAGTATTATGATTGCATCGAAACCGTCAATTTACAACCACGTGGGGTACAATAACCCCTAAGGGGAGTGCACACCTGCCATCTGATTGTGTTTGTTCACTCCCTACCCTCTCTTAGAAAGCTGAGTTTCATTTAAATTATGCACGATATTTGGTAACACAGACCCTTTTAGGAGTTGTTTTAGATGAAAAAACTAAGGTTGTATTGGATCACTCAGTCTGTCTGTTAAGGTCTGTAAATATTTAAGTCTGGTATAAAGTATGTGTCATTGATAAGAGGACAAAAAACTCAAATGCGTAAAATTGTGGTGCGTGTTATTATATGGAGATGAATTCAAGTATAACTATAATGTTGGAATGCTTTCAAGCTGTTAAGGCTGTAGAGCGTACCAAACAAATGGACATACATACATATGCTTGAAAAAAATTTATAATATTTTTAAGTACGTCAAACTGTACTCTTCGAAGTCCAACTGAACAGAGAGATGATTGTATGTAAGATGTTTTATGTTTTTTCTGAAAAAAAATAATACTTGTCTTTTATGGACAACTCTGTCCTATATATCCGAAGTCAGTCTATTAATTAAAATGGTAATCATTGCGAACATTCAATGTGGATGAGAGCCGACGCGTTTCCCATCCACACGAGAATAGAATATTAATGGCTTTATGATGCATTATCTGCTTCAATTTTGCGGGTTTGAACTGCTTTTAGGATTGATCCCTTGGATCCCTTGTCTAATTTAAGTTTTGATCTTTATCTCTTATACTTACTTATCTTTTGATTTCAACCTGGCATACTACTGAGCACTACTTTCCTCGTATTCGTGTAAGATACTCACTTTTATAAGAAAACACTTCACTCATTGTTTCTTAATTCTTTTATCGTTTTTGCAAACACATTACATAAATCCACACGTGAACTTTTTTTCACACTTTCCTTCTCACTCCACCGCGCAAACCCTTCCATAGACATTCTGTTTTTCTTAACCACAGATACTCTGTTACTTTTTACCAATGTTACCACAGACAAGATTACAATGTCACAGATTACTTTTATAAAGATACTAGATACACATTTAATACGTCTAATAGTGATTGACGTCCTTTCAATAATAAACTACAAAACTACAATAAGTAACTTACATAATAATGTGTTTTATTCAAAGGTTTTTAATCGTTATTGTATAAGCAGTGATAGCTGTGGTATGAACGCTGGTCTCTAGAACGTGAGTTCTTGAGTTTTCGGCACTCATCTCGTATTTCAAAGACGTTGGGCTTATGAGGGAAAATATCACTTACTTCAGTGAAAGATAAATCGTGGAGAAACCTGCACACCTGATAATTATCCATAAGGTTCTCAAATGTGTAGTCTACCAATTTAATGTTGATCTGTACCTACATTTTCTTCAAATGTACCCTAATAAATTTCTTCAACAATAACTCGAATAGCTATTCTAATTTGACTGAATGCTACTTTTAAGTAATTGAGCGTAAAATTGTGTCCTACAATTCCGAGGCATTGCTAGACAGGTACAAATTGGTTTTTCAAATTGACTACGATATCTTTAGAACAAATTTTTGTAGGCCTACCCTTAATTGCTTTTAAATTGCTTAGAAAAACTTATGCAAGACCTAAAATAAGCTTGAAATGGAATTAGTAAATTGTTTCAAATTGTGATAAAAGGTGTCGCTATAAGTTTTAAAAATGGTGACTTGGTGTTTTGTATACGTGTCATCACATTCGTCTCATTATTTTGAAGCCAACATTTTTGAAGGTTTCTTTCACGTATGAATTGCACACATTCTTTTGTTATTCGTGCTGTTTTAAGTTAAATTCCATGCCTCATAAAGATTCATTCTATAGCGCTACACAAATTGAATGGAACAACTTACAAATAATACTGTTGGTTATCCGGTAATAATATTTGACAGTTAATTCATGAAACCGCTAACAGGCCTCTTGTCAATAACTATTGTTGCCAATTTTCATTATTATCTATCACAGCCAGATGTTGGAGTTATCCAGTCGATTTAGCTTTCAGTGACTCGCGATTTTAATGTTTTCGAAATAGGTGGGTATTTTGATTCATTGAGAATATTTTTAGGTAGTCAGAAGTGAAATATTAGCGTGATGTATTATCTTCTATACTAATAATATAAAGCTGAAGAGTTTGTTTGTTTGAACGCGCTAATCTCAGGAACTACTGGACCGATTTGAAAAATTCTTTTAGTGTAAGATAGTACATTTATCGAGAAAGGCTATAAGCTATATAACATCACGCTAAGATGAAAAGGAGAGGAGCAGCAATAAAAAATATTGCGAAAACGGCAAAATTACGCGGACAGAGCCGTGGGCGATTGCTACTAATATATAAAATCAGAGCGTACGTGTTTCTCCCTCTCCTCCTCTAAACGGCTGGACCGATTATAATACAATTTTGTGATGTATTTTAGTAGTATTAGTATAGTTTAGAGCCACAGGTAGACCATGCAGTCGATGCTGATGTTAAGATACTTCAAGGGACCAGCCAAACTATAAGAAACTTTGAAATACTTTTATAGAAAAGGTGTCCGATATGATAAGCATTTACTAACACTAAAACTAATGTCGAAAAATAAAACTAATGTCGAAAAATAAAGTCTCAATGAAACTAATATGCGAAATACATTTATGTCGGGACAACGTTTGCTCGGTCTTCTAGTCTCATTATATAGATTCAGCGAAATAAAATCATTTGGAAATTGCGAGGTCTGTCGTATTATGTCAAATTGACAGTCACTGTCATGTTAATGTCAAAGTAATCCAATCTGTTGTTCATTCACTCATGTCTTAGGGATAAAAGCTCGTTTACTAGTGATGTTACCTCATTCAAAATGGAAAATGATATCCGAAGTAAACCTATAAATTCATACGTGGTTGATATGTTCGAATTTCGGTACCTATTTAAAAATAATTAAGATACACGATTTTAAGATTTGGCATGGTTAAAGTTTTATGGAGAAGAAGTGAGCGAAGTTAAATTATCACCTGTTCATTTTACATTGTACCCGAGCCCAGAAGTGGGACAGTTATGCGTTCTAATATAATTTTTTTTTCGTTTGGGATAATTCTGATCTAAATATCCGTTTACTTACAACCCTTTAGCGACCAAATTTCATTCATGATTGGTTTTTCTACTTGAGCTTTATTAAATGTGGTAATAAAATTCCTCTCTGTGAAACCGTAAGGTTAAACTGACTCGAAAAGGGGATTTCAAGTGTGAAAAAATTGACTCCGAGGATATCGGAAATATGAGGCCTATAACCTATTACATACCACTACCTATATACATAAAAATATACTTACTAGGCCTCTACTACTAAGTTTCTGCCTTATAGTTTAGTTGATTCCTTCGGATACTCCTGTCCTTGATTTTTTTGTATCTCTAGTAAATGCTCATCATATTGGACAAATTTTGATATGGCGACGTTACAATAATAATATGTCTAATACCTTGGCTTTTCCCTTAAAGTATATAAACAACAGCACCATTTACCGGATCCAACTGGTTTTCGAAACCATATTTGGTAGGTACTTCTAAGATACATTACATTTTTATCATAAACGATCCAGATGTTTAGGAAGAGTTCATTGACAAAAACACGTACGCTGTCTTTTTATATATTACTTACTAGTGGACCCGCTATCGCTTCGCTTCGGTAAACTTATGCCGAAACGAAGGTAGGAAAAAGTAGCCTAAGTTACTCCTTACTACATCAGCTATCCGCCAGTGAAAGTCCCGTCAAAATCGGTTCAACCGTTTCAGAGATCAGCTGGATCAAACCGACAGACAGACAAAAATAAAAATAAAAAATTGGTACGTGTACCGCGTATACATATGTATGCATTCAGTAAAAAGCGGTTAGTTTAATATTATAAACAGACACTTCAATTTTATTTAGTTGTATAGATAACGTAAACGGTACAACTTTCAGTACTTAGGAATTGATTATGTTTTGCTCTCTTTCTTAGTGTCTGTGTGGATAAAGCCATTTATGTATTTTCTGACATCCATGAAACAGGGATATTTAGTATAGAGCTATGAGTGTATAGCAGTATTTAATTATCACTCGTATTTCTATCCTAATTAATCCTTTTAATAACCCGAAAATGACTCTAAAATCAATTAAAATAAGAGCTACATAAATAACCCACCAAGAACTATAAATCACTCATAATAACGATACCCATTTATCATACTCTGATTCCAGCCAAAATTGCGTTAAAAGTAATAAAATGAGTCATAAAATCAACCATTAAACAAATTGGCGGCTTAATGGACCGGGATCATTAATTCTTAATTACTCACTGACGTCAAATTTTTCAGTATTGCTTCTTTTTTATGATCTGAGATTTTTCGTGATTATGTTTATAGCTGGTGAGGTACACAGGAAATTCAATTACTGTGGTAATGGATATTTTCCGTGGTGAGTAATAAAATTATCTACAGTACCTATTAAAAAACGAAATTGCTAATTATGACGTAAAATTACAATCAAACGTCATATAAGGGCTGTCGCAAACGTCTGAAATTTGTTACATTTTTAATTATGAATAAGTGTGCAACGTTAAAAAATAGTGTTTAAAAATAGAGTAGGGTCTATAGTCTATATTACGAGTAGGATAAACTGTAGACAAGTGGTTCCTAATCTTTAAATATTGTTATCCCTGTGACCAACGTAGAATATTTACCTTGTCTTTAAAATGTTATCAAAATAAGCACAGTACAGTACAGTACAAGTTACTTTTCTGTATTATTTTTGTTACCCCCGCAAAAAAGTTTATTTACCCCCGCGGGGGTAATTACCCCCAGGTTAGAACTCAGGCTATAGGCTCTTTCTAGAGCTTCTGCAAGTATAGTGATGTGATATATGCCAGTCATCCAAACTCGGCTTTAAAGCTGAAGGGCAATCCGTCAAAAGCGAATGTGAGTGACGTCATTGGTCAAATTAATAGCACCGTTGCGCTGTTTACGACCCCCTCGATTTGTCGTGAGTACAACGAAACTCTGAGACTTGGAAAACAAAAAGATTTGCTATTCAATTTATACGACAGTCATCAATTTCAACTCTCTCGAAAGCTCTTTAACTACTAATCTATACCTACATCCTACTTCCTACTAATATTATACCTAAATGTGAAAGTTCGTAAAGATGTTTGGATGTTTTGACGTTTGGATGTTTGTCCCTCCTTCACGCTCTAACGGCTGAACGGAGTAAGCTGAAAGTAGGCACACAGATAGTTTGCATCCAGGAATAGGACATAGGATGGATTGTGTCCCGATTATAGGTTCCCTTGGGATAAAATCAATATTTTGCTTATTTGTCTATATACGAGTACTTTATTTTATTTAAATTAGTCCACTCCTATCAAAAGTTATAAGAATTTAAAGTTTGTATGGGATTTATCTAACTGTCGTAACTGACAACCAAATTGAAAAAACATACAGCAGTAACAGTCAATTGATTTTAATCATTTCAGGCATTAATCTACATAGTTTAGGGGAACGTTTTTGTTTCAGCGAGATAACAGGTAAAAGATACACCGAAGCGAAGCGAGGGCGGGTCTACTAGTTATAAATAGAATAACAGAAAAACAAAAAATGCGAGTGCTGAAAATTTGAGAGGTATTTAAAAAAATAATAGCCTATGTCATTTTTACAATGAAGACAAATCGAATGAGACTCCATACTTCGAAACCCGTCAAGATCTTTATGTTCTAGAGCGTGCCAAAACAAGGACATACATACATATGCTCAAAAAACATTACCCTGACGCAGTTACGTAAATAGCTTAAATAAAATCCTTTTACCCCCAAACCATCAGAGAAGAACTTCCTAAAAACGCCCCAAAAAAAGGTTTCTTAAAATGCAGAGCCACTTACACTTTGCATTACCCCATTAATAAGTTTAAGTTGAGCCGAGATGTTGTTCCCGACACGTCCTGAATACTTAATGCTTTGAAAGTGTTCCAGGCTTGTCAACATAATGATCAACTAGGTTTAGATATCTTACTATGTAGGAACGTTTAACGTTGCGTATTCTATTCTAGCAATCGCCGGCGACGCGTGCGTAATTTTCCCGTTTTCGCTATATTTTTTATTGCTGCTCCTTTCCTATTAATCATAGCGTGATGTTATATAGCCTATAGCTTTCCTTGATAAATGGACTATCTTATGCTAGAAGAATTTTTTAAATCGGTCCAGTAGTTCCTGAGATTAGCGCTATCAAACAAACTCTTCAGCTTTATATTATTAAAGCACATGAAGGGTTAAGTTTAGGGTGCTTTATAAAGGAAACATAAATTTACGCGAAGTTTTAGAATTGGCATAGTTAAAGTTTACATTGAGAAGAAGTGCACAAACTGAAGATAAAGCACTGTTATACTGTGTTTGATATGCAGACACGTCTCTCCAAGTCTATATGCTAGCTTTTGTTTGTTATCCCGTGGAAACGAAGCCTTTATTTAGAATAAATGATATCATAAATTTCCATGTAAGTAAGCTACAAATATGCCAAGTTTTAATATAAATCGGTTCATTGGTTTTCAACTGATTTCCATATAAACAGACAGACAATAAATCCAAAAGATATATTGGTCTCTGTAACGAGAAAAAAGCCAAAAATATATATAAAGTTCAGATTTCAATTCGTTACAGTTTAATTATTAAGATTATGTGCTATGATTCTTGGAATAAGGTAACAAATATAAGCCTTTTGGTGTAGAAATGAGGGCTTTGATACATGCGCGTCATTGACGTTGTTTCTCGAAATGTGTTCTCAAACGCTGCCTTGTTAGTAGAAGATTGTGTAAGATTGTGTGGGATAAGTTAGGAAATAGTAGAGTGTGATTAAATAATAATATTATTTAAACTTTCCAAAATTGCAAAGTGTAAAACACAACTTATTAATTTAAGAAAGATGGACAAACGGATATGACGAATATAAAATAAGATTTTTTAATAATAGTATGTTTTTTATAACTAAGATTTTGCCTTAACGTTTGAAATTAGCTACATTTTTATCCGGGAACGATATATTTTTTGCAGATAAGTGTATACTTCCTTTACATACATACATAATGTTATGAAGAGTGTTAAATTGATTGATGATTCTCTTAGCCATCACAAATGATTGAGTTAAAGTTTTTCTGAACCCCCATACATCACGCTCCTTCAATATTGACACTAGCCGTTCGATTTCGCAAACATATTCCAGTTTTGTTTACATTATGTGTAACCTTTTTTAGGTTTTATTGGAGTATTATATCAAAGTTATTTATAAGAGTTGTGTTGGATTGTTTTAGTAGTGAGGATAGAGGTTATACGTCATGGGGATGATATTAGATTAGAAGTTATTCAAGTATTATGTAAGTACATAATAATAAGAGTAATAATAATCCCCCCTCCTCCAGTTTAATCGGAACGAATGTACTTATTACTAACTAAGGATTGGTGCAAATGTCTGGAATTTGTCAGATTCTTAATTAACATTAACATTAGGGGACAGCGGGGTAGAAGAATCCAAGGGTAAATGGAGCCGATGCAAACATTTAATAGAAAAAGACTTACCGCTGGCTCTTTCAACCCCGCTCTCCCCATCTGCAAATTCAGAATCTGAAAGTTCCAGACGTTTGCACCCGCAACATGGAGTTAATTTGAGTTAAAACTACGACCTAAAAATCTGGCAAATTTTCCTTTTACATCCTTAAAACGCTGTCCTCTTATGACTTGAAAACGCTGTAATACGCTCCGTACCCTACTGCACATAATAAGCTTCTTGCAGTATGCTAATGGAAGTAGGTAAATAACAATGTATATAAACTTTACTAACAATATACATATATTTATATATACTTTGCTGAGTGAATACTGAAGACTACAAACGCATAGAACGTAGCTTTCCAATGTTTATTTAAGTCTTGAAAACATTGAAGTACCGGCAATAATTGGAATTTTGCTGAGCGGAGAAATTCTGGTATTTGTTAACTTTGCAAAGAGATTAGGACAAATAAAATTTGTTTATTTAGCTATTTATTACATTAGTGACTAAGCAAGAATCTCTTGAGTGTTTATCTACTTCGAGGGGTAAGTTAGGCCTTCGGTCCCAAGTGTTGTCGTTAGATGACTGTCGCTATGTCGAAAGCCGTATTGAGGCCTTTGGGCGGTATAAAAAACTTCCGTCGCTTTAGGTTGTCCTGTAACCTAAAGTGACGGAGCTTTAGGACACTTTAGGTTGTCCCCTAACCTAAAGTACCAGAATAAATGTTTCTATCTTTCTTTCTTAATCCCTCCGTATTTTTGCACCGAAGCAGCATGGAAAAATATACTTAAGGCCTCCTCAGTTATAAGGAGATCCATGCTCAGTAGTGAGCCTTAAATGGGTCAAATCTAACAAGATACACGTCATATTGATACAATATGTCACAAGCTTTCTCGCATAAAAACTATCACTTGAGTCAGTAATCCCAAGATAGTCAAGTCTAAAATTCTCCTCGCGAGGAGAGACCCGTACTCTGCTGACCATTGACGGGTTAATGCAAGTGAATAGGGGTTTTCTTATCAATGCACCGTGTACTTGGCCTCGCAATGTCATTGACACATCGTGTTAACCTCGTCCACTTGGCAACCGTTACCGGTCAAGGCAGGGTGTGTCACAGGGCATGCAGCCAAGAAGAATTTAGCTAGTAAAATACTTTACAGTAACTGAAAATTATGCTAGAATATTTTGTCGCTTCTTAAGCAGAAATGGTGACTAACGGAGTATAGTTTAAGGGGGAAGGTTTGATTCGCAATGAGGTAATGATTTAAATGTGTTTATTAAATTGTCTTATTGCCCGTAAATACATAAAGAAGAGTCCTAGTGTGGGACTACGAGTAAGTTGTGTTAATACCCAACTGCGTCAGAAAGGGTTTTTTTTGCACTTTATACAACCCTAATATTTTTATACGTATTGAGCTACATTGAATCATGCGCCTTGATTGAACGGTGAAATTGAACGATGCGCTTTTAACCCACTAATGTCATTACAAGGCACGGGTCTCTCCTCATCCTCAAAGAGACAAGAGCATACTACACCACGCTGCTCCATTGCGGATTTACTGATCATCATAAAGATAACTAGGATAAGTTTTTTTTTTATAATCCTGGATTTATAATCTCGCTCAAATAGTCAAACTGAGAAATAAATTTAAAATTAAGATTGTGGAAGCGTGGATTTTAACGATTTGTTGAAGCTTACAAGGACTTCATTAAAAGGTAATTAGTATGGACCCAATGCCGGCACTTTGTAATTATTTCGCTGACGGCATCATTTGGAAGATAAGATAATTACCAAATGTAACTACTTGAGGATAAATCGTTTCATCATGTTAATTAGGTGGAATCGTCCCTGAAAATCTAAACTAATAAAAAAACTAAAAGGGCCGAAGTTAGTTAGTTTTTATGAGTTTTGGTGACTTTGGGGACATAAACATTAAGGTTTTAAACATATTTTTATTCACTATGTCACTAGCATAGCAGTAAAGTCTTATATAAAACCGAAAAAGTATTTTTCAGTTTGTTATTATTTGTTTGCTACGATCAACTGATAAAGCGTTAACCTATTAGTAGCCACGATCAGTGTATGCGTTTATTATTATACGCTTAAGCGAAAATCAGTAAATTAATATTTATACTAGAGGTTCTTAGACTTGTATTGCCCACTTTGAGAATCAACTACTTTTACCACGCCCAAATTACTTTTTTTTTCTATCAGATCTTTCTATTGCATCCTATCATTCGTTTCCTTTTTATGGGGAATATTAGCCATTCCCAATTTTCTTCAGACTCGTTATTCCCCCGTAGTTCCTCAGATCACCATTTCCATCTTCTTATAAAAGGTACTTAATATAAAATATCATACAAACTTACGTTCAAGTATGAAGTTCAATTCAATCGTTCATCCCATTCGTTCATACATTTACAGTAAGGTTATTTGAACAGCGTACATAAAAAAATAGTTCTCACATTATCTTCACCTATTTCCATCTTCGGTGATGAGGTAATTATACTAATCATCCTTATTACAGACATTATCATAATCACCCCAACGTCATAAAAAGATAAATTAATATAATTAGTAGTACAACGATACTTAGAAGATCTTAGGGTAACTCCCAAGGGTAACTTTCATTTGCAATTACAATGTAATGTAGTGTAATGTAACGCGCGTTGTATCATTTTGTATGCTCCATTATGCTTTGAGATGGACAAATTAGGATTCGCCCACGTTAGGATTCGAAGTTATAGAAAATGCCTATTAGTAACTACAGACATTTCAAACAATATTTAGTATGGTGCACTTCATCGCCAAAACTTTGATCATATCAAATCTCAATCTCAGTGCCTATATTTCCTAAAATTATACGGAAAGACTTTTCATGTATTTCAATAAAAAATTGTGAGGTATTTTAGAAGGACCGAGTATGGTTTAGAACTACAGTTGGACTTTGCATTTGGGGCTGAAATCAAGATAGTTTAAAAGCCCAATATGATGAGCATTTAATAAAAATAAATTAAAATTTAAGGTCGGGAGTACCTGATGTGGACAATTAAGTATAAGACAAAATAGATGGTAAGACAACTCCTGCCCAGTCTTCTAGATTCTAGTAATACAATAGTTATTTACACCTAATCGTTTCATACCGTATCCTACACAAACTATTAGAAACACATTTTATTTGCCACAACGGACCGTAACATTAAATTCTTACTGACATTTACAGCCAGTTACATAAAAATAGTGGCGTTGCGCGTAGTAATTGTCAAAATTGGATTAGACTATAAAAGAGCAACGCCTAAATTGCCTAACAATGGGTGTACGGGGCAATTTATGGCCTTTATACACAGTTAGTTACTTTGCTGACAACATTTTTCACCTGTAAAATGTACCTATTAAGTCTACTTTTCTTAAAGCAATGAATGATATTAAGACTTCAAATACAGATGAAAATAATGAACTGTCCAAAGCTAAATTTCGATGAAAATATATGTTATAAATACCTTTATTTTGGGTGCAATACTTAGACAAATAATTTAAAAAATAGTGAAAATAGTCTACGATGCGTATTTAATCCTGAAAAAGTAATTATCCCCGGTAAGTAACCAGTATTTTATGCTTATAGTCAGCGGACTAATAAGACGTTTCCAATGATTCTTTCAGTACTAACAGTACTAACTTCGCAATTTCTTAACTAACGGCCTAACACACTAACGAAAATAATACATACATGGTAAAACTGGACATTTACACGTAAAATTACTAGTAAATCTTATAAAAGTAAGTTTAAGCCACGTATCGCAGTAACCCGGTTTAATAATCGTATAAAATTAACCATTCAAGTTCCGCCTATTGTAATAGGCAGTAGTGATATTAAACTCGCACTAAAGTTAATTAATAAAGTAAGTTTTACAGTCCCGTTGTGAAGTAAAATTAAATTTGGAAGGATCAACATTTCATTAAAACAATTTAATTTCCGTACCGATTGGAAACCACGATTTCACTCTTTAATTTAATTTTAATTGAAATGGGAATGAAAGGGTTAAACGAATTGGGAAATTGGATGATTAAGATTACGTAGTTTTTTCGTTAATGGATATTTGTAGAACAAATTATTGTAGTTATGTTGTAGTTTAATTTGTCCAATCAATACCAATCCTTGTTTTATATGACATAATTTTGAATCCTTGACATGTTTTTCATTGATTTTTACTTAATATATGTTTGTTAAATGAATTGAATTTTTTACACGCCGATTTGGCAAAATAAGAGTACGTTTAAATATGTATATAATATTATACCCAATGACCACCTTTATAACCTTATTTCCGCAAATAAATAACTTGAATTTGGATTTCAAGACTTTTCATTTGTTACTAGGCTATCCCTTGTGGCATACCCGCAGAAAAGTTTCACCTACTCTATTATAATACGTATGAGTTACACGAAAATAGATTTGATCTGTTTCCCTTTATCTACATTGTATCAGATGCCTCTGAATATATTTTTAAACTAGTGGACCCGCCCTCGCTTCGCTTCGGTATATGTTTTTTCAATATGGCTTACCACGTCAACTGTCTATGGGATTTCTCTAACTTTTGATAGAGTGGACTTATTTAAATAAAATAAAGCCTAAGTAGAGCCCCGAGTTAAGGATTATTTAATATTTAATGTATTTCATTCATTTTTTCTGTCAAATCAGCCGTTTTTACGTGATGCTCTTTCAAACACACAGACAAATAGAGCCCCTCCACAATATTTAATTTTATTATGTATGTATGTAAGAGTAAAATAAGATGACCTCAAATGAAGTAAGAAATGTTTGAGGTTATTTGTGATACTGTTAAGATGGAATAGGCACTTCACGCAAATGGATCGCATGGTCATATTGCCCATACGTTATGGAGCTGAAAATAACGTTTCAGTCAGTCAAATTGGGCAGTAAAACTTGTATGCATTACTTCCAGGCTATGTTTACACTATAAGATATCTACTTATTTAGTTTGAAACGCAAATATAACTGATTGACGAAGCAACTAAAAGCGCAGTCGTTAAGTGAAATAGTTTTTTTTTTTGTTACTTTTTATAAGATAGTGCTTGACAACGATCCCGCCTAATGGTAGGCGGCGATGCGGTCATGATGGTACAGCGAACTATCTTAGAAGATAGTGCTTACAACCCCAACACATTATTGCAGTCATTGTTATCAACCATTTAAAGCAGCATAACAAGTCTTATTCGAAGGTTTCACACATTCGTACGTAACAAATTACAGGAAAACCGTCACGCCCAAAGCATTTAATATTTTCGAATTACGGCAACAAATTCTAAACTTCATCAGCTGATAAATTGCTCGCCATTAGCACTGTGATGTTGGCGGCCTTGTTACGACGCCATCTTGCCGATTTATGTTTTGAAATGTATTCCCGGGAATTTTGACGGCTTATCACAAATACCTCGTTATTAAATACCTCTTTCTATCAAATATTCGGAAAGTTATTCTGTTTCCAATTTCAAACGTCGATAACACGTCAAATTTAATAAAAAAATTGATCAACATATTTAATTCCCAGCGATAGAAAATGAAATGAAAGAAACTGTCGATCAATGTCAATCAAAAATGTCGCTGGGCGTATACGTCTTGAATTTTTCCGTCTAGAATTTAGATTTTTACCTTCGAGAGCATAGCGCAGATGTCAGGAATTTTTCCATTCGGAATTTAGATTCTTAACTCCGTGAGCCTAGCAAGGATGTTATTTTTTCCCGCACAGAATTTATTCTGAAAGTAGGGAATAGTAGGGCTGAAAAAACTGGGGGAAGTCGCCGACGCGAACATTTCTATTACAAAAAGCAACTTAACCCCAGATCTTTCAACCCGGTTCTCCCTTACTGTCAATTCCATCAGGTTTTCTAATCAGATATTCAATAGTATTTGGCTAGCTTAATTCCTAGCGATAAAAGGTTTAAAAAGAGACTCTCAATCATAAAGTAAACAAAGTCCCCAAAACAACAAATAAATAGTACAGTATTACCACAATGTAGATAGACTAATGTAAAATCGGTCACGTGTGAGTCCGGCCCAAGGTAAGCGGTTTTTATTTCCAATAGAAGTCCATTTCTTGAAGTAAATTTCCACAAGATCTATCAGTCAATGGGGTAATGGATGAGAAACCGGTAAAAAGGGTATTTAGGGCACATCTGTGAGCCAACCTCCTTCATTTTGCTTTTGATGGAAACGCTATTGAACGAGATGTAGTAGAATCATACAATTAAAATAGTTACTTTGTCATTGGGAATTTTTCTTTTGTATGTTATGAGGTATCTACTGAAACAAAATTAGAGTTGTTAGTTACTTTGTCGTAAAATACCTAATGGTTTTTGGCTTTGTATATAAATAGTTGTCCATTCAATACTATAGCAATTATTTTTATTTTTTGAGGGTAGTTGCGAGAGGAACGGGGTGTTTAAATTTTCAATGTTTTAAAGATAACATTATTTTTTAAAAGTGACTTTAATTACACCGTCAATATCATGGTCATATTGCTTGAACTATGTAATAATTTATTTATACACTTACTGTTCAAAATCGTGTTTGTTAATAACAATACAAAAACAAACAAGAAAAATTTGTAATTATAAGAAACAGGTCTATGTCAATATTAGCAATACATGAAACAGATCTATGTTACAGACAAAACATATAAAGTGAACACAAACAGAAACAACGATTTTCATTACAGACAAGATTTCCCCACAACATTTCGTAAATATTCCAATCCACATCATCACGGTACAAGCCCAAACAATAAACAACTCAATGTAAGTTATTGATGGAGTTACCTACACGGATGAGTTCTCGGATACAACTGTCGTATTGCGAAAGAGTAGAGATTTACGCCGGATTTTACGAATGTCTCCACAGCGATACACTGTGGAAATAGAGGTGCCAAAAACAAAATCAATTGAACAAAGTGTCAATAAAAAAATGGAAATTAAAAAATAAAGATGCAGTTCCATTGTTTTTCATTACATTACCTAGCTATAAAAACGTCATAGCAACAGAATTCTAATGATCAGTATTAAAACACATTTGAAGAAAGATATCTCGGTCTTTTCTAGCCGAATATAGAACAAATACCTAACGTATATTATGAACGTAATCAAGATCCAAATGACTTGGGTAACAAGTAGCTCATGGAACATAACTTGAGCCACATTTCTTTGTTATTAGCGTATTAATCATACGTGTGATAACATAAAGGGTATTTATATAGAAGCATCAAATTAAATGTTTAAGTATGTTGGCTTGCGTGATAATAATTTTACTTGAACTAGAGGAGACGTGATCAACTTCGACCATAAACTATTTTCTCAAACAGTAGAATATAGATCGTTTGACATACCTGGCCGGAAGATGTTAATGACATTGGAAACCATCTATTAACGGTGTCTTCCATCTGTCAACTGTGTGTTGTATCTATTTTTAAAACGTATAGTTGTGTGAGTTTTTATTTAAAACGAAAAATAAATGTATCTGTTACGTAATGTTTTACTTAAATCTTGTGAAAGTTCAAATAACCTAAAACGCAGTAAATGCATTTTGACCTCCGTAGCAAGTCAACAATAAAAATTCCCAAATTAAATTTCATAGCCATTACGAATGTAGGTATTTGTATTTCTTTTAAAATATCAAGTGTATTGCAACTTAAGTCCTTTCCCGCATAAGAAGGGCAGGTAAAGAGGAAAAAACGAAAAAATTCCCGCCCATAAAATGGGAATATGAATTTCTTCTCATTTAAATTCCGTTACGCTATGCTTCGTAGCGCGGTGAAAAAATTTTGTGCCGTGTGAACAACGGACAGAATAATGTAAATTTTATTAGATACGTGTTTCGTGCAGAAACCAAGTGTTGCTATAGCCTGAAGCAGGTAAGCGAAACCTTTTTTGTTTAAGCAAGACAATATTCATTGGTTTAATATCCGATATCTGGCTCACTGCTGGGCTCGGGCCTCCTCTCACAATATGAGGAGTTCAGGTCATAGTCCACAACGCTGGCCAAGTGCGGATTGGCAGACATCACAGCTATGAGAACTTTATAGAGGACTCTCAGGTATACAGGTTTCTTCACGATGTTTTCCTTCACCGAAGCAAGTGATAGTTAATTTCTAATACGCACATGACTTTTATGAAAATCAGAGGTGCGTGCCGGGGTTTGAACTCACTAACTCCCGTATGAAGACCAACATTCTAGCCACTAGGCTATCACTGCTGTCAAATATATTATTATGTTTTTGTCGACAAAGCACCTCCGACATGATTTAACGATAGTCAGCTAATGATACCAACAATTTGCCTTGATTTGGAATCGAACCTGAAAACCATCACTTGGAAATATCACTGCTAACTCAAAGCAAAAATCATTTATTCATATTGTGGGTATCAAAGATACACTTATGCACGTAAATTTTTTTGAGTCTATCCCCGTTTCGCAAAGATGCTTTAATATGGTGGAGAAGAAAGGGGAAAGAAACTCCCCCGCACACACAAAACTGAACTACCTTTATCGTTTTTACGAAAGAAAATACGTATTATAAAACTATTTATTTAATCAAATTATTACAGCGCAAACCGATCTTTTATTTCGTATTACATCGCTGTGTGCATTTAATAGAGTTTCAAAATAACTTTAATGTAATCCACAGTTTTGCCAACAAGCGTTTCTCTGTGTTTGTAATATTGAAGATTTTATCCGACTCTAGTTTACAGTTATTTAACTTATCTGTGGACTCTGCGACAACATTTTGATTATGTGGGTGTTGCTGACATAGTTAAAATTCTATCTGATATATTTTTTAATACTTTTAAGGGTTAAGTGTTGAAATTCAACCTACACGCTTAAGATCGGATACTTATATCGTTTATACATTGGAATTAAAATTTACTTACAAATTACATTCATAGGTTTAAAGGTAATAGTAGTTGTAACTAATAGAGAAACACTAAATGCAACTGAAAATTATGGTGACAAATAAAACATTACTTACCCTATATCATTCTAATAATCAAGACAATTCAATGACACCTTACACTTCGAAATCTATCAAGCCGTTTCAGCTGTAGAGCGTGCCAAAGAAGTGGATATACATAAGCTCAAAAAACTTTACCATCCTTTTGACACAGCCGACTAACTTTCTTTGATGTCTGAGAATTATTCAAACGTACCTGAAACAATTTAAATTATAATGTACTTAATGTTAAGTAATGTAAATGTGATATTTGAATGCACACTCCTGAAGTGTAAACATTATTCTATTTGTTGTTTAAAACAAGCTAATCGCGTCAAACACGAGCGTACGCCCCTATATTTTACAGCCTTTTAAAACCAACGACACGCCTACGACATTGTTTTCGACACGACCACGACATTTTTTTAAAGTCGCATAGATAGTCGGAATTAAATTATCAGTCGTGATTTAATGCGATTCTATGGTTACGGTTTCTCGGCTACTTTGTTTAGTTTTCTTGTGATTTCCTTTTCGAGAGCTATAAAGATACTATTATAATAGATCTGTAAATTAAAATAACTAGCTAAAATATGAGTAGGTACGTGAAGTTAGAGCAAAGTTTTGGGAACGTAACAATTGTACAATATTGTAACCTAATGTTACATACTGATCACAGCAGTCTAAGAAAAGTTCTACATAAAAGAATTAATGTAAGAGAGAAAGAAGCTTGAAGGATTTTTGCATTTTTTTAATAATTAATAAGAAACTACACAAGATGTGAGTAGAAAACAAATCAAAATTAACAACCAAAACTTGACTTAAATTCAAATTTATTTTTGTTTCATAAAAGTTTCATGAATTTCAAAACTTGGATGACTTCAAAATTTAATTTCACCGTCGTAACGTCGTTAATTATAAACGCTAGCAGTGAAAGTAAACTTAATTACATAAAAGGGAGTCTGAACTGGGTGCCTCGGTAAATATGTTGGTTAATTGTGTTATCTTTTAATGGGCTGCGGGTAAAATAAACACTTGGGTTTTTCTCAACGGAATTACGAGTAAATACAATGGAAATTTTATTTCTTAGCAGACACTATAAAACAAAGAACTGAAGCAAAAGAATTGTAATTGAATTTCTTTAGAATTATTTTTATGTGAAATCTCAGGCAAAAGATATATAGACTCAGTCTTCGGTACAAAAAAACGTAGTGGAGAAAAAACAAGGTAAATAGCAAATGATAAGGTTTTCCGTTACATTACTCGGCAGACTGGACTCGGTGACGTATGTCTGATTGTAAAACGAAAAAAAAATTGACTTCAATATTTTGTTCTGAAGGCTAAGTCAGTATATTTTTTGGTCTGAGTTTTAGAAGTATAATTTTGTGTATTTTACAAATAAATAATATTAAAACCCAAGTTATTGTATTTCATTTGTCCATTGTTATAATAATAAGAACCGAAATAAACTTACATTTGAATGCTTCATGATCCAACTTTTGTTAAAAACAATTTTAATTTTCACAAGACCCGCGCCAAATTGTAATAGTACTTCGTTTTTTTTACATTTTACTTTTAAAATTCATGACAACTGCCAGTAACATTTGCATTGCATTGCCTTAGCCGAGGCAGGTCATTTTGGAAGCTGGCCTTTTTATTCAAAAATGCAGAAATATCGTATGGTACAAAATAAGAGCGACGTACGAGTATATCTCGTTTTTATCGTCGTGATTTAAAAAGTAAACAATCTTGGCACTACTTTTATTTACTTCATTAATTTAAAAAAATATTTAGAAGTATACAGAAATTTGTTTTAACATTAAATTATTGTTTATTCTTTCATTTTTTTAATTTGTGTCTGTCTTATTTTTAAATCGATAATTACAATAAAAAGACACTGTAAGATTGTTTACTTTTTAAATCACGACGAAAAAAACGAGGTATAGATATGTATTTCGTAACTAGAGTACCTATTTTGTGGTCAAAATTTTACCTTAACTCATTGTGTCCCGATAATCGATAGGGTTAGTATTATAGAATAAGTTACAGCTTTATCTAGGTATTATATTACGAAAGGAAGCTATTCTTAGCGCTATCTATTGAATGTAGGACAACATCATTACGAGGATGTCTAAAAATATTAATTAACCTCTTTTCCTATTAAATTAACACCTTATCATCCATAGATTTTGCCATTGTACACTTCTTCTCCATATAGACTTTAAGGATGCCAAATCTTAAACTCTCACCCGTTCAATTGAGGGTTAAAAAGAGTCCCGCTACATCTCTAAGCTTGCGTCGAATCTCCAATGATTGTGTGCGACCATAAAACCGAGACCGAATTCGGCCTGGGTGAGAGGAAACAGTCGCCAATAAAACCAGATACCCGGTTTCCGTTTTGGTTTCAGTGAAGTTTTTGTACTTTTGACGATCCTTATGTAGTACGTAATACTTGTAGGTACTTCGATGTTCTGTAGTAGTAACTGATTCAATTTATGAAAATGAAAGTTATGTAATGGTAATAGAGTTAAATTTATTATGAATAATTTTGTGTGTTACGCTCTTATACTAAACAACATGTAGACTCCGCCTTCGAAACAAAAAGGCATAATCGAAAAAAAGCATTACGTAAATGTTAAATGATAACATTTCCCGGTACATTGCTCGATAGGTCGAGTTCTGTGAAGTAGGTATACTATGTCAGATCGTAAAAAAAATACTTATTTTTGTTCTGAACAATGAGTCTAAATACTTTTTGGTCTGACGCTAAATCGTATAGTAATTGTTATTTTTGATGAATCATAGTGGGAAATATAATGTATGTAGTGTATACCTAAATGTGTGAGTTTGGCGATACACATACATTTATCTTTAAGTGTGTGTTACTTCGATGTTTTGTGTTACAACAGTTACCATGCCATTCAAAGGATCCTGGGTTCGATTCCCAGCAAGAAAATAATAATAATAATAATAAGTTTGTATACTGTCCAAGACACCCACAGCATAAAGATTCTTATGTAGAACTAAAAGTCAGATAATACATTAATACGAGTACATTTACGTCTAACTCGTGGCCAAATATTTTCTTTCACATAAACATCTGGCCCGGCCGTAAATCGAACCTGGGACAATTCGCTACCCAAAAAGGGTCACTACAAAATAAATGACGTCTGGTTGTCTGTATGCTAATGTATATCGTAAACTGAGCAGATATGAGGGATACTTAGAATATTTATAACCTACAAATATGGGTCACCATTAAGATTATTGTTCATCCTGATAAACTGATCTCTTTTGGCGAAATAACAGATAAACTTATGGTGGCTGTGTATCATAGTAAATATTTATAACTAGTGGACCCGTTGTCGCTTCGCTTCGGTGAACTTTTAACCTGTTCTATCAAATCACCATCAATTATAAGCATAGATGATAAAAATATACAATATGTATAACGCCATAGTAGGTGAATGCGACGGACAACACAGAAACACGAACATAAACACAAACAAAAAACAGGATTTTAAATGCATCATTTAAACTTTTGCTTTGTTGGAAATTGAACCCAGGACCCTTAAACGGCGGTCCAGTATGGTAACCATTGCACAATATGGATCTTTATATTGTCTTGAGTCCCTCTCTTGTTTGAGTCAGACATTAAATTGCTAATGAGGTCCCGGCTAGGAACTTGTGATCAATTACTTTTTTCTTGTCACTTCCTGGTCAACAACGCATGGGTGATGCCTTTGTTGCTGCTTAAGTCTACTAGCAATGAAGACAGTTATCATTTCACGGGTTTAAAAGAGGAAACAATTTTATCAGCTACGAGTATTTGTAAACTAAACGAACAGATTTCCAAAGCACAGAAAACGGGTTAAAAGTTCATAAAAAAGGAAATAGAAACACATATAAACCCTTACGTAGCCAAAACTTTGTAAGTCGATACTGAATTCTGAAATATTAAAAGCAAAAGGCGTAGAAAACTGCAAATATTTACATCTAAACCTTAGTACATTATGCGGTGAAGGTCCGGCAACACTTATTTCCTCACATTGCTTCGCTCGCTACCAAAATTGAAGGCCCGTCCGGTTTCCAGTTCCTGCCTCGAATGTTGAGCCCCTTCGTCAATTTTGCAGTTTGCCCTTTTTTATTATCGGTATTGTATTTTGCAATGCCACTACGTATTGGATGTAGAATCTCCATGTGTATTTTTTATTTGGTTGCAAATAGAATTAGTATTTATCTTTGTATAGCTGGGCCATTACAAACGTGCAGACTGCACACAGCTATAATAAGTCATGCAATTAACATTGTTACTTGTACATAGTATTTTTGGCGTCTATATAGAGTCAGATAAATATGTGTCCGTTGACATATTTATGCTTCTGACTGTACATAGTGAAAAGACAAAGAAATAAAAAGGTTTAATTATTAAAATGAGCAACAACTTATTCATTATAACTGATTTAATGCTATGTAGGTATTTGACAGTAAAATTTTCCACGCTTGTTATCAAATATCACAAACCCTAGCATTAAATTAAATCAGTTATATTGAAAATGAGCCACATCGCAAGTGATCAATTTCTATGTAACCATAATTAATAACATAATTTATTATACAGTATGGAAATTTGATCGCATTGAAAATAATTACGCATATTGATTTAATTATTCATAGGCATGGATTTGTGTAATAAATTTTAGTATCTTATTTGAGTTAAAGCTTTGTTTGTAAATTGCTTAATTATAACAGTTGGCTAATTTACTAGTTTGACGATCGGTGTGGCGTAATAGTTTTGGGTTCGATTCCTGGCGAGGCAGAAACTTATCTGAGTATATCGTTGCTTTAAAACTAAAGAGCCACATGTCAAAATTAAAGGACCGATATTTCAATTTATTAATAAATTATGATATTTGATTTTTTTATGGATATACCTACCTATTACTTCTTAGCCCCTCTTATAACAGCTATAATCTACTCTATCGCTTGTAATAAAAAACATTATCGAAAAGTTACGGGATTATCTCAAAAACACATAGATCTTTGACCTTCTAAGCGGCGAGGAACACTCTTACTCCTAAACAAACACATCCTTCCTATCTAGAACAGAATGACCTAAAACAAGAAATTTATTGTTTCCGCAAAATAAGAATACGGACGATAAAGTATATGCTTTGTTGGGAAAATAAAATGTACTATAATATACTAGAAGACTGAGAAGACGTTTTGTGCTGTTTTATCTATAGCTAAGTAGTGTTGGTGAACCCCTATTTTTCTATATTTATTCTTTACTAGACGAACGCCAGAGATAAGATCTATCCATGTCTTATTCCTGGATGCTATCTGTGTACCAAATTTCAGCTTAATCCGTTCAACGGTTAGAGCGTGAAGGACGTACAAACATCCAAACATCTTTACAAACTTTCACATTTATCTCAACAACAGCAATATCGACCAGACTCAATTGTAATTAGAACCGTAGTAACAGGACAACACTAGTAACCACATACTAACAGGACTTACTAACCAACTAACAGTCCCTTAGTCCTAGTCGAAGTATGTTACGATGTCCATGGGCGGCTTGCGTTGGTGGCACTTTCAGCTCGTTTGCTACCAAACCATTATAAAAAGTATTACGCGTACGTAATTGTATAATACAATATGAGTACCCCTTTTGTTAAAAATGAGTAAACATGTATTTAACGAATTCTGTGTATTTTCTGTATTTCCTCCCCTAAGGCCAAGGGACTGTAACAGGGTATGAAAATTTGTATGGAAATTTGCCAAAACTTTGTTGATTTACTGAAAACTTTGTATCTGCAATGAAAATAACGGAATTCATGTTTCATGATTTCTGAATATTCATCACAAGAAGTTGTAAGGAAGGGAAAAAGTTTGTTTACATTTTAGGGTTTGCCTTTCGTAGATGTAAGGATAAGATAAATAAGGGCTTATTATCATTATCTTTTACTTTATTTACTCAAAAGACGACGTTGTTCTGTAACATATTTTATCTCTTAAAGATTCGTTGATCCTTTAGTTTTCCACATCAGGAACTCCCTATCTTTAATTTTCGTATAACTTTAGTAAATTCTCATTATTAGACAACCTTTCGATTTCTAATAATATTCATATTGCAATTTTTTGCATTCATTATGTAAGCTACTACTTTTTAAGACGAAATAAATGCTCTTAAAGTATTTTTACATCAGCGCCACCTGCCGAGCTCAATTGTAGTCTTAAATTATAAACGGTTTATTTTATTACCTTATCGATCCTACTATTAAGGAGTTCAGAGACAAATTATGAAAGGTACAATAGTCGTTAAACAAAATATTGAATGTACCCCAAGATAACCTATAATCGGGACACAATCTATCCAATGTCCTATTCCTAGATGCAAACTATCTGTGTGCCGAGTTTCAGTTCAATCCGTTCAACGTTTAGAGCGTGAAGGACGTACAAACATCCAAATATCTACACAAACTTTCACATTTATAATATTAGTAGGGAGTAGGATTAGTTACGCTCTTTTTTAAACTTATTTTTTTGACATGTTGCTTTATAAAAATAGGGACCGTCGTGTAGATAAATGACATTTAATCGTCACAGTTTAATTAACCGCATAATTTAGCATTTCGACTTTACGAGGTGACAATAAATAAACGTTAAAACAATGCCCATGTTTGTCTTTATAGCAAAAAACAATATTCACCCGGGTATCTTTTATAGAGGTCGGATATCCGGGTTGACCGCGGCTTCAATATTGTGGAGTCAAATGTCCCCTGTTTCCCCATTTGAAAGGTTTAACGTTTTAACCAATATTGTTTTTTTTTTAACTTGGTTGGTCATAATACATTGCAACAATTTCCGGTGAGAAGTCTTATTAAATGAAATGTTTGCCCGTTATTTGTTGTACGTCCTGCTATATAACAAGACTTCAAATACGTATGTGCCTGTATCATTCTTAAAAATAAATCCGAAGATTAAAGCTAAGGCTTAGAAAAATAAAGTCAACGTAAAGAAATACCTCTGAAATATTTCTATTTATAAAAGTAAACACCTTCTATATGAAGAAGAAAAGAAAAAGTGAATAAACACGTATTAACCTATTTTGTCTCTCTTGTTTACAGAACTAAATACCTAAGTTGTTTATTAGAACTTATCCAATAAAATTGTAACATCACGAGAGAATAAACAAAGAAGAAAATTAGTTTAGGGCTAGACTGAACATGTTATCAACTATTCTCAAACTCTCTTTTAGAAAGTAAACTAAACTTGCTGATTGCTTTTCTAAGTTACAAGGCGTTTAGCTTTGAGTTTTTCTTTAAACAGTATAGTTTTACTAGTATTAATGGTTAGGACTATCAGACTTAGCCCATACTAGCAATCGACGGCGGCTTCACTCGCGTAATTTTGACGTTTCCGCAATATTTTTATTTCTCCTCTCCTGTTTAAATATTAGCGTGATGTTATATAGCCTATAGCCTTCCTCGATAAATGGACTATCTTACACTAAAAGAATTTTTCAAATCGGTTCATTAGTTTTGGAGATTAGCGCGTTCAAACAAACAAAACAAAACAAACTCTTCAGCTTTATATTATTAGTTTAGTTAGATTATATTACGTCTTTCTGAAACACGAACAAAATCACAATTCCAAAGAAATGTATATTGCATACTGCGTGCGATATATCTATGTTTGTAAAAGTGTGTTGCTTTTATAATTTTTTTTTATTGTTATTGAAAACCTATAATATGATACATATTTTAGAAAAAAATCAGGTTTGAATACATCTTTGAATGTAATTTTTAACCATGTGAAATGTGCCTGTATTTTAGTCAAAAATTTATCAAATCTACTTTCACGTATCAATATAAAGTATAGGCATTTGTAAAAAAAAACGTTTTAATACAAAAAGGTCCGAACATTTTAATAATATTTTAAATCAACAGGATACCAAAAACATTTACATTCCAATGGATAAAAACATAAGCCGTTACGCGGCCGGTCAAACCGGATATCCGACCGCTATAAAAGATAAGATACCCGGGTGAGACCGAAATTGAAGGGTTGAAAGGACCAATACCGAATTCCGCAATGAATTTCGCATATCTTTTTTATAATACTTCGTCATGTAAATTAAAATAAATAATATTACCTACTGGTATAGCGAAGTGCTCATTGCTTCGTGGCTTGCATCAATTCCAATTGATTGACTAGTTAAGCAACAAGGAGTGTTGTCGAAAAGTGAGTAAGTGAGTAGCAAAATTTTTTGAGCGCTTCTGCTCCGGAGGGCACGTTGAATCAACTCGATTGTTATCGTTAGATAATAACGGTAGTAAGGAGTAACTTAAGCTACTTTTTTACCTTCATTTCGGCATAGTTTACAGCGAAGCGAGGGCGGGTCCACTAGTAATTAATATTTTGTTTAAAAAATGAGAGATTTTACTTCCGTCGCGTGGTCTAAAGCTTATGTTTTATATTACCAACTTATTATAAAGTTAAATGATTGTCCCACGACTCGCGTAATGACAAACTTAAAGAGATAATTCTTGCCTAAATAGGCCCGCATTATACGAGTACTTTAGCTTCCATTCACAAGATATTAATAACCTTAGCTGAATTTCGTTTAACTTTCTTAAATATTATACTTAGATAATTAAATTAATTTCTCTGAATTACCTCTGAATCAAGGTGTGCAGACAGTTATTAGAAGCTAAACGCCTTTGTAATTTGTCATTGCTATTTTAAGACTTGGAACTTCATAAATTATACAAAGTCTACACAAAGAAATTATTCATTTTGAGATTTAATTTAGATAAAGTTTACTTTAACTTATTAGTTAATTGTCACTTAGTGGAGACTGAGATCTACTACTGTAGTAGTTAAATATACTATATACTATTATAGTAGTTAAGTTCAAGTGGCGTTTTACTAATAATGCACGTTCGAAAGTTTTGGAAATTTCGGCATATCTAAATTTTATATAGAGATATTTATACATAGTCAAATTTTATGCTTATAGTATGGTTATATATTCACACACATAAGCCACAGTTGGACCCGGCAGGTGGTGCTGATGACGAGATACTTCAAAGGACCAGCCAAACTATTAGAGTTATTACAATGCCTTCATAGCTATAACTGTCCTATATGATGAGCGTTTACTAAAGTTATATAAAAATTTATGATCAGGAATATCTGACGTGGAAAATATAGGTACGTAGAACAACGTTTGTCCGGTCTTCTAGTTTCCTATCAAAAGCATAAAAGATTGGATAAACAATCAATGTCGACGTTCCTAGAAAATCCTTAATCTACAAGCTGAAATTACTTTTTGATTGACACGCTAATATAATCTCGAAGTTAGCATCTGAATTCTTCAGGGAAATTAACTTCCGAAAAATCTCAATCCTAAAAGTTATTTAAAGCTCGATAACGCAAGGCAGCTATATTCACACCCTGTATACAGTATTATGTTTTAAATAAAGGACCCGGTACACAAAGCGGCGTTTTAACAATGTAAAGAAACAGTGCATAAAGTACTTTAGAACAATGTAATGTGGCTTCATGAATTTCGTTAAACAGAAATTCCGTTCATTATAGAAAACTTCAATAGACGTTTGTATTAAATTAAGGTAACGTAAAATAAAGGAAGAATACGTTTTCGTATAAAGGGTTTTCACTCCTTTAAAGGATAGCTGAGTAATTAAGTCATTATTTAGAATGTTTTTACTGAGATTTAAGTGCTTAAATTGCAAGTTTAATACATTTTTGTGTCAGCTATTATATGTATTATGGTTCTCTATAACAAATATCATCTAATTTTAATGTAATTAGTTATGTAAATCTAATTTATTTAATTTTGTTTTTAATTTTTTAGTGTGCTGTTAGTTCCAAAGATGAAAGAGATAAATGGAATTAGAATTTTGTAATATCATTGATTTTTATGATTTAAAGTGTGAAAATCAGTAAAAAAAACAATGGGTAATGTTATATTCTAGCGGAGAAACTTTTCAGATTCTTAAACACAAAAGTTAATTCGTATTGAAAACACTTAACGCTAAACGACACAAAGTAGCTTTTAAAACACAAAATTGACATCGTATTCTAAGAATTAACAATATTGTCAAGTATTTCCATCAGAGGCCCTACAGTCATAATTGTGTCAACATTTCGTTGCCAAAAAGTCTCAAAAGGACTCTCTTGAGGAAGCACAAAATAAAAATCCCTTATAATTCCAGTACTTATTAAGTATTCACCGTCATTGCTAGTGACGTCACATTGCTCGTCTACGTCATGTTAATTTTTGAAAGGAGACTACTAGAAAGTAACTTAAAATACGCAACTTTTCAGACGAAAAAAGCTGTTACATTTTGGGTCAACCAACTGTTTAGAACTAGTTATTAATTATTATTATATTATTAGAAAAAAAAAACAAAAAAAGGATTTTCTAACACATAATTATGTGTGTGTTCTAGGTCACTCTCACAATCAACACAGAATTCAATGACACCCCATAATTATGTTAAAATACGTCGAATGGTATAGGCCCTTGTCTAGAGCATTAAAGAAATGTACTTTCATAAGTACATACATACATACGCTCAGAAAACATTACTCTCCTTACGCAGTTGGTTAAAAATAGACAAACGGACAGATAGAAAGAAGAATATACTCGTAAGTCTAGCCTATACTAAACCCTAATACAGTATTAAGTTGGTAGACGCACGTATATTGGAAATCAATTATCACGTATTCCCGTACAAAAATATGACGAGGGAATCGACAGCTTATAGTATACTCATAGACGTGGTAAATTGTTCAAACTATTGCTACATGAGGTATTTTGGTGTTATGTAAGTAACTAAGGGGGGTGCAGGGAGTAAGTAGGCAATCGTAGGGTGTAACTTTTCTTTTTGCGTAATAAATTATGGTCAAATTTCTTGTGAAATTACTTTCCAAAAGTTGTGTGCGTATTATAACTAAATATTACTCGCTTCGGTAAAGAAAAGCATCATGAAGAAACCTGTTTACCTGAGAGTTCTTCATAAAGTTCTCAAAGGTGTGTGAAGTCTGCCAATCTTCACTTCGCAGTGAGGTGGACTATGGTCTGTACCACGCTGTGAGAAAAGACCTGAGCCCAGCAGTGGGGTAGTTATAAGGTTACAGGCCTTATGGGTTGTGATGATGATGATTTAATTACCGACTTTCAAGAAAATGTACAAAAAGGCCCGTAAACTTAACGTCATGACGTTAAAATTACCGCAGATAACTCGACGTAAGTTAACAGCCCTATTAAAGGGCGATCGTTGGAAAATGAGTCTTATGATTAAGTAAATAGGGATTATGAGTAGTCAAGGGCTTTCGCCCAAGATAGCGTCATAAAATTTGTTTTTTTAGTATCCTTTTAATTACTTTTTATTCGTTTTACGTAATTTGTTTTATATAAGATACAGATCTCTAATTAAGACGTGTTGGGGCAGTGTGAAATACGTTCATATTTGAGATATGATTATAATATCTTTTTCGGCTAAGTATAAACAGCTCAGTAGAAAAATGTCGTAACTTTAACTATTTAAATTACGTTACAATGTTAAAGTAAAATAAACTATATTTTTGTAGTAATAATTAAGTTAACTTATTAGTATCTGATCCTATGACAAATTCTAATATGTTCTTAAACTAAATTATCTATCTAGTTAAAAATTTGTTAGAAATTAGCTAGCTAGCTAGAAATTAGTATATCAATTATCATAGCCTCTATGAAAGACATATGAAGTACTTATTTTCTGATTACTTAAGTCTAAGTAAGCTAGAATTGGCTGGGAGAAAAAGTGAGAGAGAAATTCTTCCATGTTTTATAGAAAATAATTTCACAGTTCAACTGACTTACTACATTCTTAGTTAACGAACTAAGATTAATTCTTCGCTCTACTAAGCACGGTTCCTTTTATAAATAGACATCTAAATTTGTCTCACACGAAACTTCACCAAGCAATTTGAGCGTCACGGTTTCCAAGTTACAAGTAGCAACTTTGAACATTTACGCCGGAAATTATTCTACAGTATGCAACGTCACTTATACAAGATCATATGTTACAGAATTGTCGCTTAGAGGGTTTGATCTAACTAGGTAATGAAAAGACTACATCACAAGTCGACCACAATAATATGCCAATAAATAAATATATTATTATCGTAACTAATGATGCCAGATACTACAGATGACGCATAGCGCGCTCAATGAGAAGACAAGCCTAGACTTTTATTGAAGTCTTTTTCTTTTTTTTGGGTTCCGTACCTAAAAGGTAAAAACGGGACCCTTATACTAAACCATTCGCTGTCTGTCTTTTTATCAGCAGGCTGTATCTCATAAACCGTTATGGCTACGTATAGAAAGCTGAAATTTTCACAAATTATGTATGTATATCCGTTGCCGCTATAACAACAAATACTAAAAATAAAAAAAATAAAAATATTAAGGGGGGGTTAATACAATAAAAGTTTTTTTCAACAAACGTGATTTTCTTTTATAGACGACGGTACGAAACACTTCGTACGCGAGTCTGACTAGCACTTGGCCGGTTTTTTTTTATTGGCATGCGTCACAAAACCCAAAAGTTAGACGCATCTCGCCGGGGTTCAAACTTGAGACCCTAGCTTCGTAGTATAACTAGGTTACGGGGTCATCAACCTTTATCTGATACTTACCTTTAAATGCAATCATTACCCTTATTAAAATGACAAAGCGCTCTCTAGTTATCTATCATTAAACTTTGGATCCCGAATAAGTCCTTTTAAACGATCCATCAAGAAATCCTTTTGTCTTTAAGATAACCATCGTTTAACTAATGGGTCGTTTGCTAAAGAAAGATAGAATCATGTATCAAGAGGGTATTCCTTCGCAAAGATTAGTTTTGTAAGAAATTTAGGATATATTTTATGGATATTTCGAATTCTGTGCCATCTTAAACCGCATTCAAACTTATGGCTGGATCAAATGAGCCGGGGGATTTGTGGGTTATAAATTAATCATATGTTTTTAAAAAGAAGCCTTAAAGTCTTGCTTAACAGAGCAAACAAAATATCAAGCAGCATGTATTACCATTTATTTTTAATTTTCAAAAGTATCAATTTTTTTAATGCCCAGAAATAATACAATCAATTGTCTATCTAACAGATTTGGCTGAATTTAGTCTCAAATATGTTATTAAGCCCAGTTTCCACTGCACTCTTCCGATAAATTTCTATTAATACTGGTTAAAAGTTCCGGTTTTAAAAACGGAAGACAATAGGTCCAACAAAATTTTACTGAAGAATCTCGTTATCAAAAACTCTTGCTAACCACTTTCTTTTTGCTTCTGACGTGAAATTTTCTTTCTTACAAGTTTACTTGGAGATGGTATAAGTACAATGGTGATGAAAATATTAAATGTGGTACTCGTAAGTTAGGACGAGGAATCACGTAGCAGAAATCGTTTAAAAAGAATGAATTAAAATGAAAAAGGTAACCTCAAAAATCACTTTACTGATGGGATCTCTTTGTTGGAGAGCTAAACAAATCATAAACATGTATTAGGGAGTTATTTTATCAACACTACCATGTTCTTCCGGTCCGATACAACCGGTTGGATAATGGAAACAGACTCTCATTCCTATTCACATTGCGATACAGCTGTTCGTATACTTCCAGCGCCTCATAACAATCCTCCCTCAATAGTGGTTGAACGGCTGATATTTGCACTATGCGTTTTGTTTGCCTACATGCCGAGCTAAGGTTGTTTACTCTACGCAAACGTTGTTATACTACCAATTTGGAGGACCGTTGATCGGATGCTGGCTTTTTTATTCCACTGAGCAGAGGGTAATGTTTTTTGA
This sequence comes from Lerema accius, assembly GCA_001278395.1. Lineage (NCBI taxonomy): Eukaryota > Metazoa > Arthropoda > Insecta > Lepidoptera > Hesperiidae > Lerema > Lerema accius. The sequence continues at coordinate 95,108 of LGAG01000808.1, forward strand.
CCGTATGTATGTATGGTCATATCTTTGGGACGCTCTAGTGTTAATGACTTGATGGATTTCAACATGTAAGATGTTATTGTATTGTGATATAGGCTAAATTTTTTACAAGCTTTTATTTAGTTTCACCTGTCACGGTGTTCGTAATGAAATTTTGCAAGGTAATTTCAACCACTTCCCGGTGTCCGATTGGGCTAAAATTTGACACACTGGTCCAGTCCTGATGACAATGCAAGTTTATAATACGCATGATGTAACTGCTACCAGGATTGTCTCCAGACGATTGAACTCCTCAACGGTTAACAGTAGGGACTTGTAATTTTGCACTTTTTTACTTTTAGTTATTTTTCTTATTAACAACTAATAAAAGCTTGTTTAAAAAAAAATTCGTTTGGTATGGTACCTATGTATTTTGGTGTTATTTTTAAACCATCGTAATTTTTTTCACATTTCCTAAACCTACTATTTGGCACGGGTTTTCTACTAGTTTTACGACGCTCACAATTTCTACTTAATTCCATGTAAACTAGAGGATACTTTAAGCGTTTCACGCTTCGAAAGGAACTTCTGGGTCGGAAATAATACACCAAAATTTTAAGTAGAGTCGAGACTTTATTGAGGCCAACCCTGCTTAGTAAAGTTCACGTCTTATCGCCGATATGAAAAGACAAGCTACATTATTTCGACCCCGTAGCCTAGTTGGTAGTGACCCTGCCTGCGAAGCGAAGGGTCCCAGGTTCGATCCCCGGCTACGCAGATATTTATGTGACGGATAAATGTTTGTTTTCGGGTCATGGGTGTTAGTGATGTGTTATTAGTGTTGTCCATGCCACTCGCGGCACAGGGAATTCTACTGCGGGGATATGAGTGTGTTAGCGTTTATTTATTTACACGTCTGTACCAGAAAAAGGGTTATGTTTTTCGAGAGTATGTATGTATGTATGAAGATCATTTCTTTGGTACGCTCTACAGCACAGCACTCCAGCACATAATGCTATATATAGGCTATATTTTTTTTTATTAAACGACCCCCTTCAATTGTAATACTCATGTCTTTTCTTTATAGTAATGATTAGGTACAAATTAATTAATTAATCTATAGTTAATAGCTAAATCAGTTATCTTTTACAATACAACAGGCATTTTGTAATTCTCGCTCATAAATCGGGATGTATTTAAATACGTTCTGAAGTTTATCTTTCGCCTGAAAATGTTACAAGTTTCAAGATATTTTGCTGCGTAATACACTTTACTTGTTTGTGGAATATGTTTATTTGACGCAGTATTGTGGAAATTGTTTGGATACTGCTAGCATTATGATGGTTTCTTTACCGTGTGTGAGCTGGCTTTTAGGCATATAAAAACAGAAGTATGTAGGTACAAGGTTCCGCATATCATGATTAACGATATTTTATTGTTATATTATGTTAATTTTATTTTTTAATCCTGACTGCTAGAATATGTTTATCTTGCCTATGTCACTTCCGCATTAAAAACCAATGACATCTCGTATGTTTAAATCCGTTATATCATTTGGGCTGTAGAGCGTGCTAAATGGCCATACGACCACATACTTAAAGAACATTGCCCTCCTTCAAGAGCAGTCGTATAAAAGGAAGTCCGTTCCTCTTAGCCATTTGGGGTGGAAACCGGATTCAAGCTGTGTTAGCAAATATTTCGTTATAATTATAATAGATGTTTTTAGAACATGTTGATATTTTAAAAGTAAATGCGGAGGCGTTATCTCTTGTCAACAAGAAGGTATATTCGTCCAATTTAAATTTCAATTATAGCCAACACGGCCCGTATATTCTGTAATCTGAATTACACGGATGAAGAGCTCCGACCACGTGACTCAAATTCGATACGAACATGCCGGGATGTCCATAAATCGTTTGATTTATTAAACCATAGCCCAGGATATTCAAATGCCCGGTTTTGCATAGCTTGTATTGCTTGGTATTTGCTTGCTGTATACATTATCATGTGAAGTTCTTTTGTTGTTTTGAAGTTTGCTATACTTCAAAGAAGAAGTACTAGTGGGGTACAGAATCCTGACTTCAAATCTACGTTGACATACCTTTGGCCAACCGTTACTTATTCGACTTCATATTAATTTCATAAGAGTTGTGATGTCTAATAAACGATACAGACGCGGGTGCCTCACCCGAATCCGCTAGATGGCGTTAGTTGTCAGTTGTGAACATACCGCGAAAGAGTCCGCGTCTGCTGTGAATTTAATCTGGTATTTCGTTAAATATCCTTAAGACTACTTAACCTACTGGTGAGAGGATATCACAAGAGTAGTGTTGACCTAAATACGTCTTTCATTTGGCTATATTATAATTGGATCCATTTGGGGATGTAGTTTCGAATCTATCGTCTTAATTCAAAATTAAATTATACCGCTAGATACCTAAAGAATTTAAAAAATAATTACAACAAACGAGAACGTCTCTCGACACAGTATCGTACTCGACTACTAACTATACTAACTAACACACTTCCATAGTAACACACTTCCACCTCGGCCACTGTCATTGTCATATCTTTTAAAATGACCGACGAATGTCGCCCCAATTTCATGGCGACTGGACAGCCATTAAATTCAAATTCA
>LGAG01000808.1:105180-134051 GCA_001278395.1 Lerema accius
AGTTCCCTTCTTTAAATAACTGAGCAATAAATGCGTCGTATCTCAAATTGTTGCTTATTATGAATTCCTCTGCTTCGTGAAACATTTTCTTTGATGGCAAAAATAAATTGATTCGTCCCGTCTGGCCCTATTGAGTGTTGATAACATTGAGAAATGATTGACGTGCCCATTATAATACTCTACTTCACAACATTCGACGCGCTTTGAAGCAATATTTATAATTCTATTTATATTTAACACTAGCTCTTGTTTTGTCCCCAGTAAAATATTACTCGTTATTTATTTCCCGTGTTATGTAAATTTGGATTGGAATTTTTTTATTAAACAAAAGTCTTGGAGAAATTCGGGGAGATTTTAACTTGTAATTCTTTAGTTCTTTGTTTGAATTTTATCGATTATTTCCATGTTTCCCATTTCCATAATTTAGGTAACCTTGTAAAAAAAACTTTTTTACTATAACCTAAAGAGGTTTATAAAGAAAATAGTTCGTATGAGTAAAAAGCCAATTTCATTCGATTTACTTGGGTTTAGTTTGGGTATTCCTAAGTGAATCAACAAAAAAACGTATTACAAGACCTTTGAAATTCGTTGTCTTAGAACTAAAATGAGTGGGTAAAAAAAAACATATTTCTGTAGGCATACTGAAAGACAAAAAAAAAGAAAAAAAATTGTGAGTACTCATCAATGTTAAAATATACAGACGGATTTTTTTTTCACAATACATTACCTATTGATTCACACAATATAGTACTAGGCTCCCGTTCTAAAAGCAAAATATTTTGTTTCAAAACTTACTAACATTTATAAGATTGTATACTTACGTCAATTCATGTCAGGTCACGTCACGTCACGTCACGATGTGGCTCTCATGCCTCCGAGTGACATAAAGCGGAATATTAATGGCATTAAGTTAGTTTTTTTGACAAGATACTCAAGCGCACATAAGACCAAACCTTATTTAAATTTTTTAGATCTTTCTTATTTTTTTCTCACATGAATTTTTAGAGATTTACATTTTTTTACGTTTCATAGATGCTTTAAAATATTTTTAAGTTTTTACGTGCATTATTAAAATATTTTTATTTCAACTTTAATACGTTAATTTAAAAAAACGTCCCTGTATATATTTTTTTAAGTATATTTATTTACAAGCTTGTTATTGCAAATAGATATTTGTATCACAAAGGCAAAAGATTTAATCTTGACATTGAACTCGTCTATTGAGCGCTATTATGCCGCCACTTTACAAAAGATACCGCCTGACGTCACTAGTGAAGTTCACTTTATACAGGGTGTGACTTTGTCAAATTAGAATTAATTAAAAAATAACTTAATGCCTTTATTGGGAAAATAAAATTAATCTTGTTTTTGTTGAAACGTACGTTAATTTTGTTTGTTGATTATATGTTAGTAAATTTTAATATTTAAAAAAATAACAATCGAGTTCATGGAAAAACTAAAAATGATTAAGCGGCCAAATCTTATTTGATTCAACAAAACTTTTGTTCTCTTCTCATTGTCCTATTTTCACTTTTTTATGTTTTATTTTCTATCAGTAATCTTATGAAGGTTTCAGTGAAACCTCATGTATATTTTACTTAAACATTTGTCACGTTATAAATCATAATTCTCTAACGTAACCTATTATGCAAGAAATCTAATTTAACTTCGCCAAACTTGGTAAATAAGTTGACCAAAAATGAATATTTCAGAAGACAAAACTAAAGCAAATTAAATTAAAAAATATAATATTATCTAACACTGTTTTACATGAACGCCACGCCACGTTCTTATATTTTGTAGGTGTGCTACGAAGATGCTACGAATGCGCTATGAAGCAACTTTATCGTAGCGCTGCTACGGCATTGAAATATTGCAAGAAAACTTACGGAATCTTGCAGCAACTGCAAATTTATGTTCGCACATTACCATTTAACACAAAGTGGTTTTTTTATCATATATTACTATTAAGAGTATATTGCGGTGCTTTTAAAAATAATTATAAACAATGAAGAGCTGTTAATATTATAACATCAAGTTTACTACTGAGTAACTTAATTTTATATCTTATTTTCGCACCAAAAAGTAGCCTTTGTGTTATTCGGATTTTAAGGTCTTTGATTAATTAGAACATTTTATGGTTGTATCTTTTATAAATAAGGCGGCGTACGCCAAATAAGGAACTTGTTTGGATGATTTTTTACACCTTGGGTTCGATAAACCCAAATATCTTACGGACCCCTATATTTTCAAAAATAAAATTTAGTCTATGTTACTTATAGATAATGTAGCTTTCTTGGGTAGAATAGTTTTTAAAATCGGTTTACTAGTTTTTGAATTTATCCATTACAAACAAACAAAAATACAAATGTTTTCTCTTTATCATATTAGTGTAGATGTAGAAGTGTAGATAATAGTTAATTATAACCAACATTATTCGAAACTGTAGTAGGTACGTGTTTTTGTATAACTGTCAGTTCTTCAAAACTTTACATGTTCCCGTAATTCATGCAACATTTCGGCCGCTCCAATTTGCTGTAACCGAGTTTGTAATCAAGTTCGATTCCCGGTGGATGAAAGTTACGGTTGGTTCAGCTTAAATTGTCCAGACCGGGTCGATAAAGCCCTGGGTTTATTGTTTGAGATAAGCTAAGTAGTAAGCAAGCTGTGATAGCCTAAAAAACTACTTGTTACGAGTAGTTGATCACTCGAATGGGACTTCCTAGGTTACCCTATCTGCACACCTTAGAGTTCTCCATAAAATTTTCAAAGGTGAGTGAAGTCTGCCAATCCGCACTAGGCCAGCGTGGTGGACTATGGCCTGTACCCCTCACACTGAGAGGAGACCCGAGCCCAGCAGTAGGACAGTTATGAGTTGCGATTATGAAAAAGAGTTTGTTATATTACTGTACGACGTCAGATAATACATTGACGACCGTGTAGCCTAGTTGGTAGTGACCTTGCCTGCGAATCGAGGGGTTTCGGGTTCGATTCCCGGCCGGGGCAGATATTTATGTGACCGATAAATGTTTGTTCTCGGGTCATGGGTGTTAGTGATGTGTTATTTGTGTTGTCCATGCCACCCGCGATACAGGGAATACTAGTGCGGGGGTATGAGTGTGTTAGCGTAATAGAAGACTACAATTGACTTCCACGTGGAATGTAGATGACGATGCTGCCATCTATATAATCATTGAATAACCGCTATTAATAGAGACGCAGACTGTACGGATACAATCGTTGTCGAATCGTAGCTACGTCGTTACTTCACCGGATGCCTGGCAATATAGTTTTGCTTAAATGATCTATCGTGTCATTATGGACTTACTCGTACATACAGACATACATACATGCGTACATACATATGCTTGAAAAACATTACCCTCCTACTAGCGCAATCAGGTAAATATTGAAGTAAGTCTTTAATTTATTAGATATCTATTTATTACATTTTAATGCAAAAATAAGCGTGATATTTTTCTATCAATCATTACTCTATAATCTCTCCATTTTAGTATACCATTTAATTTCTAATAGTTTTAGTTAACTTAAACCTTTCCTTACATTTTAAGTTATTGAATTAATAATCTCTAACCACTGTTATCGAATTTTCAGCCCCATTGTAACATCGAACTATTCAGAATTTGTCTCAAGTTGAGAATTAATTATTAAACAATTGAATGTATGATTTATGGCACAAGGAACCGCTAGTTTTAGTTAAGGTTAACTTGTGAATTTATTACAGACTAAAAAATATATAGACGCAGTCTTAGGAACAAAGAAGCGTAGTACAAAAAACATAACGTTAATAACAAATGATAACGTTTCCCGGTACTTTTCTCGGCAGCCCGTGTTCGGTGACATAATGTCAGATCGTAAGAAAAGTAAAAAAATTACTTCGCTTTTTGGTTCTGAACACTGAGTGTATTATATTTATTTTTTGGTCTGAGAAATGTACATAAATTGATGTTTTAAATTAATGTTATTTTGTGTTAATATACTTAGTTAATTTATTTTAATGAATGTTGCTTTTATTTGCCTAATTGTTTTATGTTACGTGTTTTAATGTAAACTATTAGTTTAACCGCATGAACTTCATAGTGTAGTTTTTTTAATGAACTGTTAAATTTGGATCCCTTTAGAATCATGCAGACACGCACGTAAATTATGGCATTGCTAAAATTTACATGGAGAAGAGGTAGCTATAGCAAGTTCAATTATACGTAATTTAGGTAATCATTACCCAAAGTACTATTCGTTTATTACATAGAAATGCCACTTACTCCTATAAATGTATAAAGTTTAAATCTTCAAGAATTATAATACATAGACAGACCAGGATAAATTGGCGAAGAAAACAGTGACCAAATTTGTACTTATATTTTACAAAAATTTCATTTTTCAAGTGGAAGTTTTCACTCTAGAATATTATATCAATAATATATTATTCTCAACACATCCCCACCAAAGTATGTAATGTTGGCTACGTGAAAGTTTTATTAAATTCAGCACAGCCAAACAGAACGAGTGATTTGTAGTAAAATGGGTCCTAGGTTCGATTTCCATTGAGGCAAAAACTGCCTCAAAAAATTTGAATTATGAGTGGTTTCTGCTCTCAATCTTATTTTTATTTTTTTAATAATTCTAATATTTTAACTGAGCCCTTGAAGTATCTCGATATCGGCACTGCCTATTGGGTCAAATATACTCCTAAACTATACTTGGTCCCTTTAAAATACATCAAGAAATTGTTATTCAAATCGGCCCAGCCATTTAAAAGGAGTTTAGTAACACACACACACACATATACACACACAGTACGTCCGTATATACGTACGTACGCTACATACCTTTGTCCTATAGTTAGCTGCTAATAAATTGAGGCAAATAATTAAAGACAGTAAAAAGCCAACGTATTTCAATTAACCGTAATAAATGCCAAAATTAACTAAAGCACTATTATTATCTCACCACGTAATTAGCTGCGAGTTTAATTTATAATTTGGAGAATTATCCCACATTGTATTTTAATTAGCTTTGAAAATGTTATCCAGATATTTACAATTACACAGTCATATGCTTTTAATGTACAAATACAGAGTTGTTTCAAGCAAGAGAATCATTTGGAAACCTACCTATATCTACGAGTAACTGAGCGACTGCAATAGAACGAGGATAAAGTTTTTCGATCTTGTGTATGTATGTATGTACGTATGTACGTACGCTCTAGAACCTAAATAGCTTGACGGAGATCAGCGTATAGGGTATCATTGGATTCGTTTTCACTTTGAGACTGACATAGGGATTTATTAAGATAAGAGATTAAGATAGTAAACGAGCTGACAATGCCACCAACCCCTGCCGCCCATGGACATCGTAATATTTTTTTTTCTTCGTGTAGTAGTGTGTATTTTGTCTTTCTATCTTATCCATGGTACCTACGACACTGGGAATTCTACTATAGGGCTATGAGTGTATAACGTTTATTATTATTTACTTCACGTACTATGACGAAACTCGGTATTTTTGTAACTTGTTTCATAGGTCAGTATGTGAGATACATTTCATCCCGGGAAATGGACCTATTTCCGCGGGATCACAAAAGTTAGTGTGAACTTTTTGTTGAATGGATTTCAATGAAACTTGGCACTTAACGACGTTGCTTGGCTATTGTTAGATAGACTAAGTCCTGGGATATAATATCAGCTTGTAAATAGGTTCCTTAGGGATGAAGTTATTATATACTATCTTTGTTGAGGACGTAACCGCAAGTAGTGGGGTAATAAAAACTAGAGAACTTCTTCTGTGATCGAAGACTACACCTATAACTCAAACAATAGACTATAGAAAAAAATATAGACTATAGACACGTCCGACATAAATGGCTGGTGTATGTTAATGTCAATGACAACTGTTTGGCAACGTATGAAATGTCTATAGCAAACTTTAGGTAGTGTGTTCGGTTTTACTTTCATATAGTATTTATAAAATAAGTTCCAGAAAAATATGTATTCAGTCTTCCAGTTTTATTATTATTATTTTGAGACTGTCGCTGCGCGATAACATCGTCCCTTTAGACAATTTAAATAGAACAAAAAATATATGTACAAACACAAATTATACACAAATTAGCTAATTCGACTAGCACTCTAAACTCCTCCGACATGGGAAGCGCCATGCTATTCAAACAGCAAACATCGAACAATCAGTTTTCTAGTTAACATAGATTTAGCAATCAGAACTCAATCAAACTCGTTATGACAATTGAAGTTCGCTTTATCAAAGTTTTTAACAGTGAAGCTAGTAACGCTAGAATCTCAAGTCCATCCATTCTTTCGGTACAGCGGTTCTTGAGTGTAAAGGTCCACGAAGTCCATTTATAACGGACACTGTTCATTCCTCACTCCGCGGGTCGTCCCCGTTATTTATTTCCAAGATTTTTTGCGGGACACACTGTTGTTGGGGATCGTAAACATTTTTGAAGAAAAGCATGTCATGAAACAAAAGTAACTGTTAATTTAATTTTATAAATGGATGGGGGAGTAAAAAAATTGAGACGAATCCAATGACACCTTATACGTGTATGTTAAAATCCGTGAAGTCGTTTAGATCGTAGCACACGCCAAAGGCCATAAACAAAAATGATTTCTGGTCGCTTTTTTACGCTACATTATGTGAAAAGTAATAACTTATTATTCAAATTTTAATAATTACCGTAACTTACACCTTACATACCAATATTTAGATAAGGCTTAGAACATAAAAAAATATTAATAAAAATAAAAAAAATACCATAAAGATATACATAACTATGAATAAGTTTTTTACTAAAATGCTGCATAAAGGCGAAGTCCGTATGTAGTTTAAAAAGGTAACAATCACTGCTGCCGGCGATTCCATTAGCAGTAGAACAATCTGGAAGGATAGAAACGTACATCTAAAATATTTGCTCTCTTTCCGTCTTTGAAGACTTACTCCGTTCGAGGTATTTCAAATTTATTTGCATAGAAATAACTAGAGAACTTAAACAGACTTCGCCTTTTTACGTAAGTTAAGCCGTATAAAATATAACTAGACGACGCCCGTGGCTTCACCCGCGGAATTGTAGTTGAAAAAATATTGGATTTATCCCAAAGAAACCTATAATCGGGATAAAATCTATCCTATATCCTATTCCTGGATGCAAACTATCTGTGTGACAAGTTTCAGCTTATCCGTACAACGGTTAGAGCGTGAAGGACTTACAAACATCCAAATATCAAAATCAGTAAACGTCTTTACAAACTTTCACATTTATAATATTAGTAGGATTGTGTTAAGAAGAAACTTACGAATCCCTTAAAGTCAAAAGGGAACTTAAAGTTGAAAGGTATAATCTTCAGAATAACATCTTATTTTTTTTCAAGGACATGAGTTATATTCATATATTTTGTCATGTTAAATTTGATTTGCACAATGAAGGGCCTTTCTGGAGGGTTTTGACATCCCTTTTAGGGATTAAAAGGTATGAGAAGGGAACCTTTTTGTTTAGTTAAGCCTTTTAGCCATTGAGATTTTGTGTTTACGTGTAACTTTGATGTTTATCAACGTATAGGAAACGTAAATGTCCAAATGACATTCAACTGACTTATTTATTTCAATTTGATTGGACTTAAAATAAGAACTTAAGGATGAAAAAGGTATGGGAATAGCAAATGGGTTTACAGTGCCATTGTCCTATGAAATCGTGACAAACCTCGAGTGGGACTATAGGGGGTCTATTATTTGGTTAGTAGGCCCTGTTATTGACAGATTTTAATGAGAATACTAGTTCCTGTTAACTCCTTAGTAAAAGGACCACTGACGGTAGTTCTTTTAACGCAGTACAGTCCTATTACTAAATATTTATAAACCGGTTAGTAATCGTTAGTATTTTTCCCACTCTAAGGTGGTTAAAAGATGCGTTGCTATCCCTGAGGACAAATAATCGCCTCATGTATCTGACACTTAAAACCTCAGCTGGATCACGAATCGTTTGCCCTAATTTCAAGAAAGGCTTATACGCCGACATGCTGAAAGCATTATATTATATTTTACGACTAAACAGAACACAGAAATACCCAGAACGTCTCTAACCAGCTTCAAACACCAGGAATTTACGACGCGGCGAAAATTCTGTCAATTTATAGCTTGGCGTCGATGTGTTTATCAATAAACATCTTGAAGACGCAATGGCATTGGAGTGACGGAGGTTATCATAACCGGAAAGTGCTTCGGAAAGGATCGCGTCATAAATATTTATTCCAATTCAATTGTCGACAATAACAAACCGCAAACAAAGGGTGGTTGAGTTTGTTTTTCAAAGATGCCGTATTTTTTTTAAGAAGTTTTTTTTTTTAAATAACGGGTTATTTAGACGGTTCGTATGGCGCAATGGTTACTATGCTGAACTTGAATTCAATTGGTCTTGGCTTCAATTCTCAGCGAGGTGGAAGTTTGAGTGATAGATTTAAATATCTATTTTCGGTCTGTAAGGGGTCTCTAGTGTAGGGCTATGAGGGTATAGCGTTATTTTTTCTAACGAAGACTCCTGGCTCTGTAATTCAAATTCGACCTTAGTTCTTAAAATAATGCTTCACAAAGTATTTTGTTATTCAAAACGCATCTTGAACACTCGGTAAGGTAAGGATATTGTTTGAAATATATCTCGCAGATGATATTGAAACCAAGATTTGAATATATTGAAGAATATTCTTCTGTATTCAAATGAAGACTGTAACTTATTTCAGACTTAGTTGTGGCAAAAGAGGAGGTGATAGTCTTACACCCCTCCCCCCAAATTGTTTCTCAAAGTACATTATATTTCTTCTTTAAGGTCCATTTTCATCACTCTTGCACAGATAAACAAACAAAAGAGAAATAAACGAAGAGTCATAATATGACACAGTCGCAAAAAAAAAATTTTTTTTGAGTGTGGTTCCCAGTGGAAAAAAACACTTGTTTTAACACTCCCACATTGGCGACAAATGTTTGGGCTGTAGAGTATGCCATAGAAATAAACATACATAATAATTCCTACGCTTGAATAACATAACCTTTCTTCTAGCGCAAATGGATAAAAATTATAATAACGAAATTTAAAGAAATCGCATTCAATCGAAATAAATGAACCTTGACTAAACCACGGTTTAATTCAAAGATGAATCATAAGGGTATTACAAAGTGAAATGTATGATAATACCTATCGTTCTGATTCAAGTATTACTCTTGCAATCAGGTCACATGCGAGAAATGAGAATTCACAATCTATGGACAATATTTCATAGCTAACAATACAGGAGAGTGATTTTACAAATGGTTCAATTTTGTCCTAGTCTATCGGTACAATAATTTGATACATTTGGTATTTATTTATACTTTATTGACTTCTATTACATTACAGTAAAATGGTGAATTAAATTCCAAAAGATGTTATGGTAATCTATAGTATTCTAATGGTAATAGGTAGTATTCTATTAATTTATCTTTTTCTATCTTAAAATATAAAACCTTAACGACCGCGTATTTGTCTCAGAATTTCTCTTAAACGGCTGGATTGAGTTCTTGAAATTTTGTGTTGTATATAACAGGCATTGAATATGGTTCAAGACCACAGTTGATCCCAATGGTTAGTGAAGACGGTTTATGATGTCGATATAATTTAAGGTTAGGGACCTACTAAAATTGTCTCCGGACATTTTATTTTACATCAGTATCAGCCCCTGTCGGGAAAAGAACCCAGGACCCTTTGTCTAGAAACGACTTCAGATCCGTTGTACCTCAGATTTTAATTGAAATTCAAGTTGTTTTGTCTACGCTTCGAATATTCATTAAAATAGACTATTTCAATAAAGTTAGCCATCAAGTACCTATTATAAATCGTTTCAATCAAATGGAGGGTAGACAGATTTTAAATTAGGTATCAAGTATCTTCAAGCATTTCAGAACTGATTTGTTAGCGTTTAAACAATTTCAATCTTCGTGTTATTATTTCTTAGAATTTTAAGGATTTGAGGTAATGAAAACTGAGAAAAAAACTGTACAAATATTAAAACGAAATTGAAGCAAATTGTATCTGTTACACGTAAATTGTTTTTTAATCTAACATACATTATTATTATGATTATTTTTATTAATAATATCTTTAGAGTTTTATCGTAGCAACCACCCTCTTACTTGAGTCAGTCTACAAACGATTCGTCGTGTTCCGGCTGCGAGAATGTGCCAGAGTCTACTATACAAGAGGCGACACTTCTTAAACGAATTAACAACTAATATCTACATTATCGCCTATGACTAACAAACTACTAACCTATAAGTTCTCCCTATATACCTACTCAAGATGTATCACGTGTGACTTTGCCAGCTTATTCGCTATTCTCATGTCTTAAAAATACCAGTATTTTGTTTTACGTCGACCAAATTTAACTATCGGTATTCATAATGTATGGCGGTGGTTCTATGACAGTTAGTCTCCGTAGAATAAATGAATATAACTCGCTCTTTAACCATGAAAACTACAGCTTGTAAGAATAAGAAAATATCACCAGTTTAGTTGGCACATGTCCCATATTTATCGGTCTAGTTTTCTCTAAATATAACCCGGTCACAAACCTTTACCTACATTTTAATGACATTGAGATACTGATCTCGCTTTAGTGGAGTATTTGAGCTAAATTGTTACCTACTAGAAATTAGCAATATGTTCTAATTTAAATGCCATTATGTACGGTAATAACCAGGGCATATGAAACTAAACTCTGTTAAATAATATTCAATAGTTTTCGAAAGTAGCTTTATAACGATAAGACGCCCAATTTCTAAAGACAACGATTCTCAATTGTGGTAGATAAAGGAGATAGCAGAGACAAAAAAAATAGTTTGAGGACAACGGGCCATATGATTTGTAGGACAATGTAGCTGTTAAATTATGAAAATACAACAGAAACAGAAGTAATTGAACAGAAGTAAGCATTAGTCGTCTAGTGCAGCGATTCCTGAAGTGGGTTCTGTAGCATAGCCATCAGAGTTCCGCCAAAATTATTTCATAAAAGAATCCTCTATTATCAGTGCTGACTTCTAATGATTTGATATGGGAATCCATAAAATGGAAGGTATTCTTGGTTGTATGGAAGAGATCACCCTATAAGACCGCCTTATTGTTTATACCTTAGTTACTAGCCATAAGTACTTTGTATATTTCTTGAGGTGTACAATAAAGAGTTTTTGTCTTGTATTGTATTGTACAAGTATTTAGTTGATGTTCTATTATCTTTAATTTTTGTGAACTCCTTGTCTAGTGGCTACGATTTCAGAGGACTAGTTTCTTTTAAGGCCAATATTATAGGTCTAGGTATTATACACATATATGGCTAGCTTTATGTCAGCTGAAGCCACGACGTCGTTGTCATTTCATTATACGCGTTGTATTGACTTTGCCTACGGTACAAAGCGAAAGTTATCCAGAACTCCGGAACTTGTCTTACGTGATTGTATCCAGTTGAAAAGTTTAATGAGATAAGTTCGTGAAAAGTGTACGATTAAAGCCTTGAAAGTAGGTATTTCTTACCGTTTTAAATATGCCTCGCTTTGTTACGGTGACAGGTTAAAAATAGAAAAGAAAACAGGCGAAAGCATTTAAATTACGATCAGGATCACGGTTAAGTTAACTAGGGTTACTTCTACAGTAAAAGGACGGTTTCTTTCACACTACTAACCATGAAAAGTGGCTCTCTCCATGAAAAGTACTCTCCGATCAGATTGAGAGTTCCCTAAGGAATATATTTCATTGTAACATTATAATGCATTATAGCCATCAATCTTTTGTCTAACCCTCTTTGGTTAGCAGTAATCACAAGGAGGGAACTGCCTTTTGTTTTCTTGAACACTGCACTTCGAATAATGTATCATTGCAGCTTTTGTTAAAGATGCTTCGTCAAGAGAACAGTAGTAGTGAAATAATTACTGTAATTAGTAATTATTAATACAATAAAACTTCGAATTAACCTCTTAATCTATACTACTATAACTAATAATATAAAGCTGAAGAGTTTGTTTGTTTGAACGCGGTAATCTTAAAAACTACTGGATCGATTTTAAAAATTCTTTTAGTGCAAGATAGTCCATTTATTGAGGAAGAGTATAGGCTATAAAATATAACATCACGTTAAGATAAATAGGAGAGGAGCAGCAATAAAAAAATATTGTGAGAACGGCAAAATTACGCAGGCGGAGGTGCCGGCGATTGCTAGTCGTTTAATAATTTAACCATTAGTTAATATTTTAACCATTGGTCGCCTTAACTTCAGATCAAAAAACCAACCCTTAACGCGTCACTTAAAACACAGGTACCATTAAGATGTATAATAACTTTATATCTTTTAATTCAGAATTAAAAAGATTTTAAAATAAATCCCAAACAAACAATTTATTTTTCTTAACCTTCTTTTATAAAATTAAACGTGATTTCGCTTTGTAAACGTAGGAACGTGTTCTCAAGTGCAGTGAAACACTAGATGTCTCAGTAAGACGCTAACGCGCTTTAAGCTGTCACAGGCATTATATTTAAAACGAGATTTTATTTTCACGTAATTTTCACCTCATTTTTGCGTCTACACTTTTTTTTTCACGGTACAAAGAAAGAAATCTATTCAAAATTTTTAACGTAAAAGAACAAACATTCTAAAGTGATTGACTTTCTTTATTTATTGACTTTTTGTTGTTGTAAAAAAAAAAAACAAAATTTTAAACAAAGTTGACAATACTATTGGTACTAATGATTAACAATAAGAAGCATAATTATGTATGTTATTATGATGTATATTATAGACGTGATCGACTTGAAGGCACGAATACAACCCAATTAGCCTATTTTTTTAGGGCTCAAAAGATTGTGAAGACAATAATTGGACGCATGAAATATTATGCGATATACTTTTTAAGTTATTTATAAGGCGTATAAATTTTTAAGATTACTAGTTAATTAATTAAAAAACAAGTGTTTGTTACAAGTAATCAAAATCCATTTTGGTATTCATTCGGCGGGAAATAAAAAGGCGGCAAAAGGTAATTGCTAAACCAACATGGCCGCTCTTGGTAGCCTGATTTGATTTGAATAATTCAACGGTTCGTTATAATTCGGAGTAAATAATTCAAAGCAACAATGTAAATGTTATCTTTCTTCACGATTACTTGAGTTTTATAGCGTTTTAATTTAAAATAAATTGATCTGATACATAATTCAAGAGAACAGAAGTTTGTTAATATTTTGGTTAACTTTAAGACGAAATATTATTTTTAAAAACATTCACTGATAGGACAGTTTTATAACCCGACTTCGTAAGTAGGGTTGCTTTTCAAGCGTATGCGTATGTATGTGGAGTCCTTTGGCACGCTCTACAGCCTAAACGGCTGGACGAATTTCGAGGAGAATTGAGAATGACATAGTCTTAAGTTTTTTTTTTAATAATTTTTTAACAGTTGAGACTTTTTTTTAATGATTACCTAATACTTTTAGTTAAAGGCTTTGGCTATGACGTCATAACACAGCAGTAAGATTTTAAGAAAATATTTCAAGATATTTAAGGCATATTCTTGGTTACAAAATATTTCAAAACTAACTCAAAACTAACGAAATAATTGAGTAGTGAAGCTTGCGACCACATAACAGCGGTTAGGTTTGACCTTTGAAATGGTTTATATGTTAAATTTAGTCTAAAATGTAATAACATGAGGTAATTTAATTACTACGCAACAACAAAGGAGTAGTGGAAGTTTAAGTTGTTTATTTTGAGGTAAATAAAAGTAGATAACTTTAAGTTTTGGTGACAAAATAAGTGTATCTTTCCTATTAAGTGAAGCGTTGAACTCTGAACACTTTTTTAAGAATATTACGGGATGTGACATACTTAAAGATAACACTGATAAGGCATAGAGGCTTACAATTTTCAGCCAGGTATATCGAATTAGTCTAGCTATATAATCTATAGTTTGATATAGTAAGATAATAGTCAAATTTTGACTACAGACCGGGCCCATATAATAATAATCCAATAGTGTTAGCAACTTTCTCAAAAAGAAGCCAACTATTTAAGAGGACTTCAATTGACTCCATCTTTAGGGTATATAAGAGAATTATTGTTACCAATACGTACTCAAATTATAAGTGCATTCTAGTAAATCATTGTATATAATTAATTTCATCCAAAACAAGAGCCGCATGGTTTGGAATAAAGTATTTGGAATCGTTTCCAAATTGTTACAGCATCCGAGGCTTGTTAAATGCTTAGTGCACAGCCGTTTATCTTCAGAGCTGTGTTTACAATACATCGGAATAATGTACTGTGTTTAGAAAGTAATCTATCTATTATATAGATGAAAGGTTACTTTTGGTACCGTTTTAGAATAATACAGGCATTTACGGCTTTGAAATTGCGCTTGTTTAAGGTTATAAAAAGATGTGAACAAAGTCCAAATTGGTTGCAAAATATGTGTTATTTTAATTTAAATACATTCAAACGAATTCTATACTTAATTGCTGTGAAAATTATTTCAATATTTTATAAATTAAAAACAGTATTAAACTTCCTCTCTTAATAAAACTACCAACAACTTCTTAATTCTGAAAGAAAATAAAAATGTACTTCAATTGTCGTATGTCGATTTGTTCATTCATATTGCCGTCTCAAGAGTGATTTTTTAAAATAAGTTTAGAATTGGCTAATATCACAATAGCACTGTTAAAAAGAAAAATTATACCTACTTATCTTAAGGGAATATACGTAAGAAACATCGATAAAAAAACAATTCTCTGGCACGACGTAACAATAAATTATAATTTCAGCATCCACGCAATATCACAAGACAAAACAACTAGGGGATTTTTATTTTCATCAACCACTATTTTCGGCCATTATCCGAACGGCGCGCGAAATAAAACAAAAATAAAAGATTTAACCTAAATACGCGGGAAACGTTCCGACCACAGATTGCGCGGTATGTGTGACAATATGGCCGACATTAGTGTTGCCAGATTGTAAATTACGTCATAATAAGAATTTCTTTTTCTATTACTAAGAAACGCTTGCTTGTGTTTTATTGTATTTACAAAAAAAATCTTAGATTGGATGAAAAATAATATTTGTTAATTTCGATAACATAAATTATTTATGTTTTGCCTCTATGTCGAAAATAAAGGAGATATTAATATAATTTATGTTTTATAAAAGCAGATGAAAATTTATATTTTTAAGAATGGTAGTTATTATTATAAGTTTTATACATTTTTCATACATTATAAAGAATGGAGAAATAATATTCCAGGAATATAGACATCATTATGTTTTTTATTTGTGTAAAACTTTTAACGAGAAAAGTATTGAGTAAAACTTATCTCAGTTTTAGGTTTTCTGATATTACCTACTCATTAATATTTTTTATTATAGATGGAAAAATTTCTTTTCTTTGAAGTATTTCATCAGTTTTGAATTTTAGATTAGCTTTCAACTTAAAATATTGAGACTAAATTTAACACTAAATTAAGTAATTATGGCTTAGTGGTTTGAACGTCTATCTTTCGAATGGGACTTCTTGAATTCAAACCCGGTACACACCTCGATATATTCAAAAAGTTACGTGCGTATTAGACAATTACAATTGTCACTTGCTTCGGTAAAGAAAAACACCGTTAAGAAACCTGCACACTTGTTAGTTCTTCGTAAAGTTCTCAAAGGTGTGTAAAGTCTGTCAATCCGCATTCGGCCAGCGTGGTAGAATATGGCCTGTATATTAGGTACCTAATTGTTTTCGTTGCTTTATTAAAAGTTTAACATAGCCTTTGTAAAGTAAACTGCGGATATAAAACGACCAACCTTCAAGTACATCCTGGTAACGTATTTCATATTAATTGTCAATTTTGTCAAAGGAAAGTTTTTCATAAAGCTCAAATGTATAGGGGATGCGTAATTAATTTTACCCTCATAACTTCTGCGTCGACATTATTGGGTAAGCGATTCAAAAAAGATGGTATTTAAATATATTTTAATAAAAAAATTCTTACCCGTGTTCTACAAAATTAAATACCTAACTTTATTAGTGATAAAATATCTGCTATGCGAAGTTCCACTTGCTCTTATTTCAAACTAATTGACATTTAATTTACAAATAGACCCCAAGAGAAGCAGTCATACTTTGACGACCTCGTAGCCTAGTTGTTAGTGACCCTACCTGCGAAGCAGGGGGTCCCGGGATCGATTCCCAGCCAGAGCAGATATTTATGTGACAGATACATGTTTGTTCTCGGGTCACGGGTGTTAGTGATGTGTTATTTTTGTTTTCCATGTCATCCGCGACACAAGGAATCCTACTGCGGGGGTATGAGTATTAATAATTTTGTTTTTCAATTATTTTCACTAAAGGTCTAAGTTTTAAAATTCGACCGTTATTAGGTCTAAGTTTTAAATTCGACCGTTATTAGGTGAGAAATCTCTATTATGATGTACGAACATATTGTATTTTTCTTTCATAAATCAGATGATGTGATAGGTATTATCTACCAACACATTAGGAGATTTTATTGCCATATTAAAAATGTATTCCTTAATTGAGCTATTAGTTCCTAAGACGAAACAAATTACATGAATTTGAACCCGTAATGAGCCAATAAGGGGTTAAACCCATAGTTGTTCACTAAAATTAGTAAATGTCAAACGCTACAGACAAATAACTAATTAACTAACTACGTATAGATGAATCGTTGCGGCGAATTACATGCTAAGGTCGCGTCCACATTGTGCGATCTACGTACCTATAGATGAATCGTTGTGGCGAATTACAGGCTAAGGTCACGTCCACATTGTGATCGTTGCTTTGTTTTGTATATATATATATATATATAAGTACGTATTCGGTCTGTGTATGTCCTTTGTGTCTTTACGATACCGAGAATCTGTAGCTACGGAGTGTGTAGCGTTAAAAAATCTAGAATATTCTCATTAAGTCGTAAGAGTAAATAAAAAAAAAATAACAATACATCTCTAGAGCATGCCAAAAAAATTTACAAACTAACATACGTTCAAAAACATTACCCTCCTTTTGCAGTTGGGTAAAAAGTTCTAGAACATATCCATAAAGTTGTTTGCGAAGATAAAAACGATGTTTCCAGTGTGAACACACCCTAAACTTATATGAAATAGCGCCATATAAGCGGAAGTAGCATGAAATATCGCAATCAGGTTACTACCTAATCACGCGGCGATCAATTGGTTCGAATCCCATTAATTTTACCACCAATAATTCGAATCCCATTATTTCCGAGGACTCAAATTACGTTTCCGAATCTCTCGTCTATTACGGGGGCGTTTGTCCGCGACTGTGTAATAATTTAATTATGTAAACAACTTGCGGGAATTTAATGTTGTGTTATTAGGCTGTCAGCGAGTTTTATATCGACAATATTAACTAAAGCTTTACAAGGTTATTGTTTTAGTAAATTTGTGTATTGGTTTATTAATTGACTTCGGTTACTAGTTAAGACGTTAAATCTTAGCACATAAAATCTTAGCGTACCTATCTGTTATTGTCATTGAAATCCTCCTAAACGGCTGGGCCGGTGTTATAATGATATTTTTGTGATGTATTTCATTAGGTACCGATTATGTTGAATCCGGCAGGTAATGCTGATGATGAGATACTTCAAAGGACCAGCTAAACTATTAAAAATATTCAAACGACGTCAAAGAAAATAATATCCAATGTCAATACTAAATACTATGAAAATTTAAATTAGAAGTAGTTATTGTTAATAGTTAAAAGACTGAGCAAACTATAAGAGACATAATTAGGCAGAACAACATTAGCCCGTCTATCTAAACTACAAAAAAAACCGCGCATGAAAGTCGCAGATAAGTTCGACAATTAATCGTATCACTGTCACACAAGTCTGCGCACGCAATCACAGAAAACGATAACACTAATAGCTAACAGATGATGGGTGAATATAAACCGAACAGTTCATAATAAAACAGAAGGCGACTCATCTATTCGAGGTATAAAAGTCACATAAAATCGAGATTCAGCCAATGCTGAGCAGCAAGCCAATTTATTGGTATATTAATCACTGGAAGACGTTAACATTTCAATCCGGCGGCTCGACTGAAATAACTGACCTGCTTACGAACTAGTCCTATTCTGGTTTTGTGTCCGAATCGATAGGGTAAGATAGAAAGTGTAAAAGTGTACCTAATAAAAGTTTATTGAAGCAGATTTGACTCTTAGGCTAATAAATTTGCTGACTACTGTCCTATACCATTTGTTAAGGAAGGCTAATAAGTGGAAAATTGTAATGGTAAAGGAAAATGTATACTTATGTACCTGTTAATACGCTACGGCTCAAGTTAGGCCCCTCTTTGCCAATGATGGAATTCAAATGGTATATATGCGTTTAGGGCAGTTGTGTGTTTGTTTGTTTTTAAGAATAATTCAGGCATGTACGAGTTTGAGATGTATAAGTAAAGAGCAGAACTAAGTTAGATTTTACGTATACTATAAGCTATGCATGCCGCTTAGTAGCTACTCCTATAATGCTTTCGTGCTAGAATTAGTTTGCGTCATTGATTTGTCACTTTTTGATGGCCCTGAAGTCCCTGAACTTCTGAGGGAATTGGAATACATAAAATTACCTATTTTCCTTACTGCCAAACATTCTCTCTTAAGTTAGGCGATGAATCTTACAATTGTTAGTTGTTAGGTAAGATTTGTTTGACTGTTTACTCTGACTGAGCTAAGGACGAGAAATCTCAATGTCACCGCGGTAATTACGGTTCCGCGTGATGGATTCCGTTCCCTACTTTGTTACAAACAGGTAGGTAGGGATAGGTAGGTAACTATTCGTCTGAGAAATTCAGTCACAATGAATTGACCTAGAATCTAGACAGGTAGACAGGTTGTGAGAAGTCTTTCGTCTGAGAAATTGATTCACAAGTTGATCTAAAATCTGTGTTTTTAGATTGATCCGTTTGAAGTGTTGATTTAGAACTTTGTATTTTGTAATGATGATTATTTAATTGTATTCACGATACGTAAAGGACGCACGGACGTCGTTAAGGGGGTCAGGGATAGGTGGTCCCCCCCCCCAAGTTTTACAAACACAAGTATGTATGTATGTGTGTGTACACACTGTGTATGTATGAAAGTATATCGTAATGTGTCATTAAACATGAAAATTTTTCGCAGATAAAAATATTAAAATGACAGATAAATCCAATATTTAAGTAGATAAATACAACCAGTTCCTTTCAACTTGAGTCCTTTTAGTCTCAAAAACGTACAGTAACACAAGATGAAGCCAATCCGAGCAGAAATTGGATGTACGCGAGGAAATACCGATATTATCTGAACATTTTACGCTGGTTTCCTTCGTGCCTAGCTTTTGTTATAAGTGGTACAACCATTAGTGAATTTGTACAATATTGTATCTTGAATTTGCTGCTTTGAAAATAATATAATATTTGAGACGATGCGATTTTTAATGTTTACCGGTCAGGGTATAAAACGATTCTATAGGCTACGGTTTGACATAATTAGTTATGGGCGAATTTCGACTACAAGTGTGTTCCAGTTTTTATAATTTTTTTTTTTAATCAAATTATTTCAAAATGACCTGAAAAGTTGGAAGCAAAAAAAATTAAAAAATCTGTGATTTGTTATAACCAATTTTATAACGTTTTTTGCATTATATGTTAGCAAAAATCTTTTTTCTATAAAGTGACTGTATTATTCTTACAATTTTTAAAAATATGTACAAATATAAACTCACCCCCCTGTTTAAATGCGTTTTTGTAATTATAATGATTCATATGGATATTCTAAAATTATAGTTAAGTAACATTAAACTAAACTAGAATTTAATTCTACGTGAATAATATGGTAATAGGAGTTCAGCATTCCATTTTCCATTTTATAAAGACGTACGCAAGCCGGTTCAATCCGCGTGGAACCAGCAAATCGGTACGTTACTAAAGTACTGATATTACCGATAAATTTCTTACTGAGCAAATCTAGCTTAGTTGTACTATGAGTGAAATTGTACGGATTCGGTACACTCACAGGCATTAAAATCGAGTCACCCTGTATTTTTTTATCTTTAGGCCAGCATTATTTTTCTATTGTAGGTGCATAAATATAAAAGTGTGAGTCAATTCCAATGAGTGTTTCCGAATATAGGCATTTATTACACTCCGACTGTTACAGATATTTTTTACCGAAACCGAACTTTCAACCTTGGTCTCAGTTTTGGCCGAAACCGAAACAAAACTTCGGTTGAAACCGAAACCAAATTTTCGGTCAGACCCTAACATTTTTGATTGAAATAAGATTGTTTTTTAAAGAAAATTAGTGAGGCGAGATTCTAATGCTAGTGTGTATATTGCCTCTTCAGACGTCTATGGTGACTGAAACCTTCAGTATGTCAAAGCCTTTACAGTCAACACGAAGCAGTTTTTATGCTAAAAGTCTATAAACGAAGCGACGTGCCTTCACACTGTTGTTCATGGTTAACAATAAGGGCGCGTCCACAAAGCGTTGCGTCAGCGTTATGACATCTCAACGCGTCAGCACAAAAATAAATCTTAAAAAATAAAGACGCAGTTAAAAATTGAGCCTCTATTTTAGTTACTTGAGACATGTGTAAAAATGTTGCAATGTGCTGCAAAGTTGTTAAAATACCTCACAAAGAAATTTCATCACCAGAGCGTCGTACGTACCTAAATGTACTTACAACATTGTGCAATAAGTAACATTTTTTAAGCTTTTATATAAATAAATATTATTATTATTATGTTTCACAGTGTATTTTCTCTGGCAACCATGTCATGGCAGCTTTTAACAACCCCAAACAAATTATAATAAAGGGCTTCGATCAACAAATCTTCCTATTAAAACTTATATGGGGGTTTCAAAATAAGAGTCATTCTCGTACTTCGCTCGGGTACTGCAAATCTATCGTGTTTGCACTGCACCGACCACCATGACCTTGATATTTACCTATATAATGTTGACGCTGACGTATGACCAGTGTGTACATGCCCTTACCATAAAGGCATGATCAATGCGTCAACCAAAAAAGAAACGCGAGCCCGCATTATTTCTCCCCGACACTGCCAGTGAAAAATGTAAAATGCATTTCACAGATTCCATTCGACTGGATTTCGATTGTAGAAGGGTGGTAGTTAGAAGGGAGTAAAATACCCTGTCATACAGTACTGTAGTTTAAACTGGGTGGTATAGAACCCAGTAACGTTTAATAGGAGCCTTTCACCAAAGCCTCGACGGATATTCAGTAGATTATTCTTTTTAACCGACTTCAAAGAAAAGGAGGAGGTTATCAATTCGTCCGTTTTTTTATGTTTTTATGTCATAAGAATAGCAAACGAGCTAGCAGTGCCACCAATTCTCCAGTCCATGGACATCGTTATAAACTACGAGTAGGACTATAGGGGTCTGTTAGTTGGTTAGTAGGTCCTGTTAGTAATAGATGTTAGTGGATTTTTTTGTTGTTAATTCGTTATTGAAGGGGCCGCGAAAGTTAGTATTGACAGTGCGAAATAGTCATGGTGATAAATGTTAGTAAACTGGTTGGTTGATTGTTAGTATTTGTTCCACTCGAAGTTGATCAAAAATACGTTGCTACCCTTAGGGACAGATGGTCGCTTATTCTGTATTTTTACTCGAATACGAAGTCAGCTTACATTTAGTAATCATTGAGCCTTTTCTATAAACGATACTATACAACTTCAATAAAAACACATCAATGTATTGCGATCCCATACAAAAACCGCGCGCTGGAGTTGGTTAGAATAATTTAGGTTTCTTTCGCGTCGTAAGCGTTTGCTAAGAACTGTGTCAAGGAGTTGTAACGCGGGAAAAGGGGTGAATGACATCAAGTAGTATATTTAGCAGTTTCTAGAAGCAAATGGACCAGACTCGTCCACTCGTCCACTCGTCCATTCGTCCAACAATCAATTTATTTAACTGGTACACTCAAAGAAAAAATAGGTCAACGTGACATCTGTTCCAAACTGTTCCAAAGATTTGTGTCAAAGAAAATTTGATTTTAAACATAATTTTCGCTGGTACCTGGTCTACTAAATAAACACTGACTGTCACGTAGTAAAGTGTGGCCACGACTTTTGTCTTTTTTGACAAATTAAGCTAGTTAGGCGAATTAAATGATCTTTATATATAAAATCTTAGGGTACGTGGTTTGTCGCTAAACTCCTTCTAAACAGCTGGACCGAGTTTAATACAAAAATTGTGGCGTATTTTAGCAAACACAATAAGTCAATACGTTTAGGCTGTAAAGTGTGCCAAAGAATAAGTGAAGCCGCGGGCATCGTCTAGTATATAAAACTAAAAAACTGGGTAGACGTTTTTCTGCTACATATTTGATTGATCCTTTAGTTGTCTACATCAGGTAGGTACACCTGACTTTAAATTTTTAATAACCTTGTAAATGCTCGTCATATCAGACAACTTTTATTATGGCGACGTTTCAATAACTCTAATACTTCAGCAGGTCCCTTGAAGTATCTCGACATCAGCACCATCTGCCGAGACAGACATTGGTTCGAAACCATACTCGGTCCCTCTAAAATGCCTCACAATTTTTATATTGAAATTGTTCCAGTAGTTTAAGAGTAGTCCAGTGACAAACACACGTACGCTGCGTTTTATATATTAAGATATAAGGTAAGGTGGGGTAAGACTAACACACGGGGCAAGACTAAGACTGCCTATTATCTCGATATTCACTTGAAGAAACGACATGTGTGTGTTTTAGCCGAGAACATTTACGTTTGTTCTATCTTACAGACTGGAAGAATTTCGTATTTAAGCTATACGTATCGAGATAATAGACAGTGTTAGTCTTGCCCCGTGTGTTAGTCTTATCCCACCTTACCTTACAGACAAACAATAACATGCACATCTTAAGCATCTTGCAAATAGCATAACACTTCATCACTGCCCTGAAATGCTCCAGTTACTGTTTAACTGCCCATAGCATTCCAAACGGGACAATTAATGTAATTACACCTGTCTAGGTTGGTACGACAACTTCTATTACATAACAAGGATCTAGGACTTAAAGGACTATTGTAGGATAATTAGGATACAGTATTTTTGATGATAATAACAAGTAATAAAATTTCTTTCAGGGTTACTCGTAATGAAAAATCTAAATGGTCTAGTCACTCCCACAAAGGAGACGAATCTAAGACACATCACATGGTCCAGTTCGTCAAGTTGTTTGAGATGTAGAGGGTGCCAAAGGAATAGGTATACATACATACATACATACAAAAATCCTCTCCCTCCTGGCGCAGTTGAGTTATAAAAATAGTTTAACTAAAATTTCCGAAAAATATTCAAAGTACGGAATTAGTCCTTTATAATTGTTCAGTATTTTTACATAGTTTCATAGTATTTAAAAAGATATACAATCCTTATTAAAGTCTCTAAAGTTTTGGGTTACGACGCGAAAGCTAAAATAGGTTTCATATATCTGTGGATAAGCTTTATAAATAATTTCGAAGGTTTCAAACTTTTTTTATCAAAGTGAGTTTGCGAGTTGAACGCTTCGAAAGTAATAAAAAGTGTCCCCTTCCTAACTTAGGAAATAATTTTATTTTTAATGGTAAATACGGGTTAATAAACTTCCGAGAAAAATGGGAGAAAATATACGTACTCAATTAAATTTTTTGTTTAAGTTAATCACTACCAATTTTACATACACCTTGAAATGGAGTGACACTCATAAGGAGGTAATTTCATATCGTTTCATTGTAATCTTAATTGTTAGTTTTGTTGGTGCATTATTAAAAAACAAAGATTTTGTTACTTATTTTTCAGTGAAAGAGAATTCCCCTGACATCTATTCACCCAGGACTATGTCATCAGTAATCATCAGGAGACGTGGTCTCACGGATTAACTTATCATCAAAAATTGTATTGGTCATCAACCATTTTAATAATCTGGTTTGAAGGTAAACGAATTCCAAGTCTAAATACCATCCATAGATACGAGTAGGTACGTCACGCGTTATTCGGACGAATAACAGATTAATAATGACATTTTTAAATAAAACTAACCAATATTAATAGACTTCCATAGGTAAGTTAATACTAAAATGCTGTCATTTTATCCAGAAAAAAGTGCTTTAATCCGTTTAAATTCTTTTAATATCAAAAATTGTAAGTAAATCCTAATTTCCATAGATTTTTTTGTTTTAAATTACTGAATTTCTGTAATAAATGAATAAATACGAAACACAATGATTAGCGGAGTAGTCTATCCATTATTTTCTTTCTAAAACTGAACTGCAATGCGTGTCGAGCATAAACTACTTCTCTTAGAGTGAATGTGACACCGTGTGTCGCAACGCGGCCGCATTTATTATTTTCCCCATAACTAGTTTTAAGTGTCGATAAAAAAGCTCTATTAATAGGTAATTATAACTCACGTCAAATACACAGAGTGTAGGCTCCCGACTTAGCAGTTTACGACGAACACTTAGTTTGTCCTCGACAAAAATATTTATAAGGTTATTTCAAGTCTAAAATCTGGCAACCACTTCAGTCTAAACAAAAACACATAAAACACTTCGAACTTGGAATATTTGTCGAACCACTTAATATATCACGAGAGCACTGTGCTAAAAAGTTATTTTTTCACAAATTTATTTTCATGACAAACTCGCGCGTTTATTTCTGGCGAGCGTGCGTGCGTTCCCTTCGCCGTTTGAAATGAGACTGAGGAATTTAAATCTGAAAATATAATGTGCTATGCTGAAAAGAGGGAAGCGAGACGGATTGATCTTGTATCTCTTTTGCACACCTTCAGAAAACTGCTGAATGCATCCGGTCAGAGAATTCCGTTAGCACTATTCTAGTAGTGAACTGACTACCTGGTTATCGATAGGAATAATGCCACGGATTCATGATATGTTCTATTAATAAAGGAGGTATTTCTATGCGACGTAAAATGAAAGACATTCATAGTGCCGATCGTTTTTTGTATTCGTAGGTGTGGATCGTAAAGCTTTATACTAAAGTTGTGTCATATGACCAGCGTGGTCAATTGAATTCCACGACTTTTAATATAAGAAGATATCTGATGTTTCAGTGATTCACCCTCAATAATGAGGTGATAACACAATCCTTTAATAATCTCTATATCGATGTACAAAAACAAAACTGCTAATAGGTACAAAAGCTTAAGTTTTCCGAAGCAAAAAACTTTTAAAAATCACATAAAGAAATAAAAACTTGTCAACTATAAGTAATAGATATAATATAAAAAAAGATAATTATATTTGTACCTAATGCATATGTATTGTACAGTTGTAACAGTAAAATAAAAATACATAAAAATATAAGTACGGTCTACAAAGTTCATGTTATTTGGATATTACATACAATTTTTCTTATTTCTCTCTACATAGTGTTATATTTACTTTTTCTTAAGGTAGAATTCCTTCAAGCCTTGAATATTAAATACTTAATTACATGTCTCCAGAATAGCTTAACATATTAAATTATTTCCGCTCCTCAAGCTAGCGCCGAGTGTGAAATGAGCATTTTCATAGCACACTAAATTAATAGCTTGAAATGTTTATTTTGCAGTAAGGCTTTTAACTATTTCGTAGTTAAAGTTGTTGACTCTAATGATACTTGTTTTTTAACTGAGTTCAAATCGAAAAATGTATTAATTAATTTGTTAAAATTGGGAATACAAAACTTAACCCATTCATTCTTACGTTTCTTTTAAATATTAAAAAAATAGTACGAATAAGACGCATGAAGTAAAAACTATCATTTCAGACGAACTATGAGAAAAAAATAGTACCACCATATGTAAGAATAAGCGAAATATTTTCACTAGATTTTCTCAGCATTCTCCTACATTAATAATCTGATTGTAACTAACATTTTTTTTATTTATTACAGTTATTTTAACATAACTCCAAAAGCTCGCGATGTTGAGAAAATTAATTAAAAAATCAGTACAGAAACTAAATAAAATTTAATACATTTTAAAGCCGGAAAGTCAGTTTGAAATAAATGACCGCTTCGGTGTTATATGAATCGCGAAACGGGTTTCATCTATCAAAGCCGCCGTCAGTCATAACTACGTAACCCACAAACTTTAACAAACTCTCCAATGGTATCTGTTCTATTCTTGAAACTGTACCTCAGTTTGTCTATTGTTTTAACACTGAATTTGGTTTCGAGTTACGGAAAAGTTGTTTAAAGGCTACAAAATGAAGCGATCGGCTTAGCAAGGTATATTTTGGTAAATATCTTAAATCTTAAATATACGAAAATTCGAAAAGATTTACAAGTTATGAAATGGTTGGTAAGCTGCTTTATTTCGTTAATTTATGAGTAAGTTAAACTTTGAGTCTTTTACAAATGCTTGCACACAAAATTATTGTAATTTTTTTTTATCGGACGTTTAGCACAACTTTAGGTACTGTAATTAGTTTTAATGTAGTTTCCTATAGCGATTACGTTGAGCTAAATTGAAATTTTCATAATTAAAACCTTAGAGGATTAAATTTCCTTTTAGAGACTTCAATTCATGCCTAAATAAGATAAAAACATTTTGAAAAAAAAACAAAATTTTTTTCATTCGTCGGCATGAATCAAGTTTTTTTACCGTGTCAAACATTTAATAGTTTTCGTTAAATTTAAATGAAGGAGGAGGAATCTTTGAAAAGTAAATTCCTTACTTAGGTACTGCCCTACCCATACTTACTCGTATCTACCTACAATTCGTTCATATGAACACGAAGATCAACTAACACTGCTTAGAGGAAGTAAGGACCTCCTATTTCAGTTATGACACCTATCAAAATAATTGAAATGAGGGTTCAATGTGAATTACAACGAGGTTTCTTGACAAAGTCTACGCTCGCGCGTCACCCTAACGACTTACTTTCCGAACAACTTTGACAAAGTTTTTGAAATCGAGACCGTTATGTTATACCGGAGATTTCAAATTTGTACCAAACTTCTTTCTCATTTAAAAGATTTACTGTCAGATAACAAATGCTTTTAAAGGCTCAATTACATCATCCGAACTTTGGTTACAGTGTTTTTAGTCAAATAATTTATATACCTACTAGCTGGCTTGGCAAACTTTGTCCTACAAAAGTTAAATGATATAAAATAAATAAAAAATATTTTATTGATAAAACAACATACACAATTTCTAGTCCTAAGAGTCCTGTACTAGGTTCAAGACCTGTGTTACAGATACTCTGCTTATCCACCGAAACAAAAACAGTTTTAATCAATAATAGTTAGTTATTATTGTTCCGGGTTCAATTTTTTTTTTTATTAGTTAGTATATTTAAAATTATTTTTATAGTTACATAATTTGTGCATGTTGTGGCACCCTGTAATTGTGGGTACACTACTAAAATTAAGAAATTAGATTATGTATTACAATATTAATTTTAATTTTGTGTAACCTGCGTTGGGCGTCCAATAAATAAATAAACAAAATCTTTTCATAAACATTTTCTTTTAAAGTCCAAATGATCCAGTCTATAAGTGGAATGATGAGTTAGTAAATTAGGTTATAGTCTAAAACTGAATGCTTGATATCTAGAAAGCCCTAGATTGTTCCATTGCCAATAAATCCATCGTATTACACATTGTACTCCTGCGTTTGTTATTAAACATTCTTCTTGGTAATCGCTTTACTACTGATGGCATGTGTGGTGCTAGTGACCGCGTTTAAGAAGATTTTAACCTTTAGTTAATGCGATGAGATAGGATGAGATTAACCCGTAAAGGTTCAAGTGTAAAATTTTTCCTACTTTTCTATTTTATAAGGAGTAATTTAATGCACAATGCTGTATCCTACTAATACTCGTATTATACATGTGAAAGTTTGTAAAGACGTTTGGATATTTAGATATTTGGGTGTTTGTGGGTCCTTCACGTTAAATGGATTAAGCTGAAACTTGGCACACAGATAGTTTGAATCCAGGAATAGGATATAGGATACATTTAATCCCGTTTATAGGTTCCCTTGGAATGAATTCTACTCTAATTATTATTCTTCTTCTTCTTAATATATGTACTATAAGACAGACAAATAAAAAGTTACTGTAGCTTTCTGCTCAACTAAAAACTTGGAAAATCTATGATCGCCAAGCTCGTACCCTTTGTCTATCAAGGGTCTCATAGAGGTCAAAATAAAAGTGACTAAAGGATAATCTAATAAAAGATAATGTAATAAACGCTACTTTAAAGATTTTCGTAACATTGTCACTGATGAAAGTTTTATTAAAATTACGAGAAAATCTTTATCAAAAAGTTTTAACAATATCAGTGTCTGGCTAAGTTTAAAAACTTCATCTTCAAATTCTCGATTAGAATGCAAAGTTACTAATTAAATATTAATTAAAACTATATTTCAAACATTCAAGGTACCTAGATTTTGTTTTGGCTATAATTTTTATGCTTGAGTATGACTTGAAGAGTTAGGTCGTGAATGCGTTAAATGCTAGAAAACGGAAGTTGAGACAGATATTAGTTGGATTAGTTTAAAAGTAAAGGTTGAGGTTGCCGTTAAGCTTGAGGTTAAAAAGTTAAAGTTAAATATAAGAATAAATTAAATAATTACAGATTTATAATATTACAGTTAATTATGGCAGAAAAAGATAGACTGAAAGTAAGAAGTTTACCTTTAATCTCGATTTTTTTATTAACTCAATTATTTTGAAACAAGAATTACAAATCACAATTGTTACCAACTCGTTAATACGAAGCTTTGAGACGCTGTA
>LGAG01000808.1:134364-155432 GCA_001278395.1 Lerema accius
TATTATTTAGATTAGTTTAAAGTTATGGATGGTTGAGGTTCCCGTTAAATATTAGAATAAATGAAATAATTACAGATTATTTAATTAAATTATGGTAGAAACTTACATAGACAAACTAAGAAGTTTACCTTTAATCTCGATTTTTATATTAACTTAATTGTTTTGAAACAAGAATTACAAACCACAATAACTTAGTTACCAACTCGTTAATACGAAGCTTTGTTAAGACGCTGTAACTTGCACCATACACAGCTATTTTCGTACCTGCCATATTGAACGTGGTTCGTACTTCGTCATCGACTTTTCGAATCCTAATGGTTATTACGACCTGGGGTTTTATGACCTGAACTTCTGGAACTTTCCAACTATACTGTACTTTAATATGGCTGTTTGTAGAATGAGGGAAACTTTGATTAGGTGTTTTGAAGTAACTGCTGAACTTTACTCTGTTACTTACGAGTACCTTTGATTTTGGTTCTTTCTTTTGATGTGAAAGGAGCTATATTAATATGACGTGAGTAGTAGCGACCACCGATTTTTAACTATATAACAGGTTTGTCTTTCAAAATGGCGTCATTCAAGTATTTCACAGCAGGATTTCGACCCAATCGTATGGATTAGAGTCATGGGGAAACCTTGCGGATAAATATTTACAATCATAGGTGACAGTTTGCAATTTTTATCCCGAGACCAAAAAGTATATAGACTCAGTCTTCAAAACAAAAAAGTGAGGTCAACTTTTTTTTAGAGATTTGACATACGTCACAGAGCACGGCCTGCCAAGCAATGTACAAGAAACGTTATTATTTGCCATTTACAAAATGTTTTTTTCGACCACGCTTTTTAGTTCCGAAGGCGGAGTCTATATATTTTTTGGTCTGAGTTTTTATCATAGATGAAACTGTCAGAGACAATAATTTTTTTTTATAAATAAGACACTTCATAACGCATCATTAAATAAAGTGTCCACAGTGCTTTGTATGTTAAACCTCAAGGAAAGACCCTTAAGGTACTTCAAAGAGATCCCCAGATCCGGAACTAACATAAAATAAATGTCCATTCAACGGAGCCAATTTAAATCCCAAATTTTCCCATGCTGCGTTCAATATACTGCGAGAAAACCGGAAAATTTAGTGGATTATAGACCCTTGTTATAGCCCCCATATGATTATCTGGAAACTCCGTTAATATATCTCAATCAGAATCTATTGTATACCTCGTTTTTTTCGTCGTGATTTAAAAGGTCAACAATCTTGGCACAACTTTCATTTATTTCAATAATTTAAAAAGATATTTAGAAGTACTTAGGTATACAGAAATTTATTTTAACATTAAATTATTAACTATTTTAAATTTGTAAAATTTTTAAATCGATAATTACAACAATTCCTTAGTTTTCAAAATATTATAGACTGAAACTTCAGAACAAATGAGTGTACTAAAAAAAACATAACGTACTTATGAAATGATAACGTTTCCCGATACATTGTTTGACAAAGTCAAATGGTATAAAAAGAAAAAAAATTCTTCATTTTTTTGTTCTAAAGACTGAGACATTTTTGGTTAGAGGATTTTTTGTATTAAATTAATAAATCTGTTTATTGTTGCACATAATAAGAAATAATTGTTAACATTGTGTACCTATTAAAATTAATTTATCTATTCGATAATCCGTATGGTGCACACATCCATCTACGCTATCGCAGTGTACGACTATGTGTCTACCATTATTTATTTTATTCATTCATAATCAAAAGTTGCAATTGACTTACATAATCAGAGCTTATTTGTTAGATTGGTTACCCAAGATCTGATTAACTGAATTGTAAATTAGGGGTTATTTAAGAAGCCACTTGTCTGAGTGAATTTTCGTGGAGTTATTCGGAAGAGATCAACCACAAATACAGCAAATTAATTTGGATAAAGAAGGATTAAATTGGTTTAAGCCGTCGCGACCAACGCAATATCATCGTAAGTTATTTGTATTTTTGTCTCTCTGTATCATTATTTATGAATTTGTGATAATAATCTATACTAATATTACAAAGATTTTGTGTGTTTGTTTTTGTAAGTATGTGTGTAAGTATTATGTGTGTTTTCAGACAAAAACTACTGGCCCGATTAAAAAAAAAATTAGAATTAGCGTTCGCTATTGAAGTCCTAAACGACTGGACCGGTTTTAATAGACACTGTGGTATATTTTAGAAGGATTGGGTATCGTTTAATATGACAATTTAGATCCGTTAGTTAGCATTATTAAAGTACTTTAAGGACTATTAGCTGGCGCAGTTGATCCTTAAAGGACCAGCCAAACTATTAGACATATTGGAACGTCGTCATACAAAAAGTAAGCAAACCAACAGATGAACTGAACGTACCCGGAAATTTAAGTAAGGATTAAAAATCTATAATCCTCTTACATTATATGTCACAAACCAAAAGACATCTCATGTGCTAAAATCCATCAAGCAATTAGAGCTGTAGAGCTTGCCGAAGAAATTGGCTTACATATTATACTCTCTTTTTTTTGTAAAACGTCTATTGTATAATTGTTATTGCCATTTTTTTAAAAGATGTGCGGGAGTTTCTTTTCCCGCTTCTTCCCCTTAATGTCAAAGCACCTTACGAAGTGGGAGTAGATTCAAAAAATTACGTGCATTGGTGTATCTTTGATACCTACATGAATAAATGATTTTGTTTTTTTTTTTCATTTTCGAAAAAACTTAGGTAAAAAGTAAATAGGTATCAAACCAAATGCGTATCACGTCCTTGTATATCATGCGTGCAAGATCCATTCCACTTGACTAGCTTGTCAGTCTTACACAAAACTCATAGTACAAGGTATCAACTACACAGCAGGGAACTATCTTTGTCATGTTGAGGTTGCGTAATCGAATTTTGTTCGTCCTTTGAAACCTGTCGCATACTGTGTGATAGAGATAGTGATAGTTGGTTTATGGCTAGAGAAATAATCTGCTGGAATCGTTTGTTCGATTATGAGAGGAGATCCGAGTCCAGCAGTGTGACAGTTATGGGTTGTGATGATGAAATAAATCGAACCCTGTACCTTTCCCTTCTCAAGTAGAGACAATCACTGGAAACTTGTCTAAGCAAGAAAAATTTTCGTCAAAATCTTCTCTTGAATCCTCTCAAAGTCCTGCTACTATTGGGCTTTTACTAATTTACTACAAAAATTGCCAATAAATTAAACAAGACATTTGCTGTGGTATTCTATTGTCGTAGTCCAACCTAACCCTGAATAGCATATTGGCTAAAGGCAAAAGCGATGCGAAACCTGAATAGTTATCTGAGAACAAAGTAAATACTTCAGTTACTTGGTCATTTACTGAACATTAAAGGGTTGAATTTGACCTTTCCTGATAATCCGATATAATGGTGTCCCTCCCTGAAAGAGCCTTCTGAATGACGTCATCAATCATTTTAATGTTATGGTGATAAGCACCAGTTTATGGGCCGGAAGTAATTTTGTATAAGATCGGTGTAGGGTTTAGGGACATGGGGTGAATAGGATACATTTTTAAAGTCTTATTAGCCAGTGTCATTATCTTTACAAATTAAGTTAGAGGAATTTATTTTGGACCAATTTTAAGCCTAGTTTTTTATTGCTTACTAGCTAACCTGGGAAACGTCGTACCGCCTGAGAATTATTTTAAAAACTGATCATTTTTTCAAATTTACCTACCTTTTGAATCTTCACTGGACTTTTATAAATAATTTAAAATTAAACCCAAAAAATTACCAATCGGTTCAGCAATTGATTTTTATATAAGAGAAGAAAATTTCTTGATCTTTTCTTAGTCTTATTTAAATTTTTTAAGTTAATTTCAGATATTACCTACTTTCTGCAGTCATTCATGTGTTAATTACAACAGAATTCACCCTCAAAAGAAAAAATTGGCTACGTCCGGTTACTAGCAAAGAATTTAAACGGATTTATACGAGTCTTTCTGATTTCGGTTACAAAAAGTTGATCAACGGTAGTTAATTAGGGCCCACTGGGTTACATTTATCACAGTCAGTTACGACTATTGTGGAGCGCAACCTTTTTGTTAGATTTTACTTGAGATATGTTACTACTTACAAGAGTTCTGGGTCTTTTCAGATTTGTATGTAAACTAGAAAACGGTGGTCGAAATGTGACCATTACTCATTATGACAAACAATAGGTTATATTATTATTATTATTTTCGTTATACCTATTTGGAAGATGTGAATGTAAACGTCATCTGTCAACGGTGCATTTTAGACTGACTACTTCGTACTGTCTTTTATAAAACGTGTGATTGTGCGAGTTTTGCTTTAACAAATAACTATTTGTAACATATTTTAAATTAAATTTAGCTTTCTACATTTCTTCGCCATGTTTTTAACCTTGCCTCTCTCTGTCTCTCAAACTCGTACGTATCTGTATTATTCTTAAAATATACTGAAACTTAAAAGTTGAAAGTTTCATGAATTACTCGTAACTTATAGATAAAGTAACTACTAAATATTCAATTAAACCGACACGAATTGTTTCACCAACTAATTAAGGAGTGTGTTTCTAACAACGAAATTGGTTTCGCAAAAAATGGCAGCGAAAAAGAGGACGCAATTTCGATTGCCTTTTGACGTAATGAAAAAGGGTGGTTTAGGGTCTTGTTTCATCATGAACTATGAAATGGGAATAACCGACAGCGATTATACAGCTTTTATTTTTGCTTAAAGGGGGGATCAAATGGGAGAAGGCATTATCTGAAGTAAGTACGGCTAACTTAGTATTAAGAATTAGTGAAACAGACAATAAAAAAAAATGGGTATAGCTTTGTCATGGATACAGAATAGCTTGATATTGCACATATAAAAGCAAAAGCGAACCGCTTCGTATAAAAAAAAAAAAACTTTGTTATATTCAATGTCCTCTACTGACAAGGGTTTTAAATTCGAAATGGTTGATGTTGGAATAATCAAATGTACCTTTATTTAAATTAATAATTTATTTTAGAAAGATTTTGCGTTTATTTGCTCATACTAATACAAGTGCCTTATATAAGCATCTAAATTGAATCATGCCATTGATAAAAAAACAACCAGAGTAGTTTATAACTCAATATTTGGACTCAATACATCGAACTATAGACTATATACATACACGTTGGTTATTACTGGTTGACAGACCAACGTCAATGAGAACTGTCAAAGAGGCTTTCGTTCTGACGTGTGTGTGACAGATCTATGTATGAAATGCAGTGTGATAGTGTCAATTTTGTTTTATTTTTTAAACTAAGTATTTATAATATACATAAAAAATACAATCTAGTTCTCTGTAGTTTTCTAAAATTAGTCTTTAAATGTGCAAAATTATTTACCTTATGTCACTCTTACAATTAAGACGATTCCAATAGCCCTCATGTTGAGTATTAATCAAGTAATTTGAGCTCTAGAGCATGGCAAAGTCACGGACATACATACATATAATTTCTAAATCCGTCCTGTGTAGTCAGATAACTATATTGTCAACGGTGAAGTGTCTTAACACACAATACCTTTTCATCCTACCGGTTAAAAGGCACTCAGTATTGTCGGTCCTTACATTCGCGTACGTTTATTTCCACATCATTACCGATGACATTCAAGAATTTATTTATCATTGTACAGGTTAATCTGATAAATTATAATACCCCACTTGGACAGTGAGGTGGACTATTTATTTATAGCTAACGGAGTATGATGAGATACGGAGAGATCCTTCATATTGGAAAAGAAATCTGAGGCAAGCCGAATAGTTTGTATAATGTAGTTTAAATATACTTAGTAGTAATAACACATCACATATTAAAATCCGTGAAGCTGTTTTAGCTGTAGAGTGTCCCAAAATTGACATACACACATAACATAGTCTATGTAGACTGGAAAAACATTATACTCCGTTCGGCGCAGTCGTGTAAAAAATATTTACCCACACGACCTCGTAATCGTAACAGTTTAATTACAAGCTTTTATTTAGTTTCGCCTGTCCCGGTGTTTGTAATCAAAACTTGCAAGCTTAATTTCACCCACTTCCCGGTGGCCGATTGAGCTAAAATTTACACACTGGTCCAGTCCTGATGACAATGCATGTTTATAATAAGCATGATGTGATACTGCTACCAGGACAGGCTCCCGACGATTTAACTCCTCAACGGTTAACAGTAAGGACTTGAAATTTTGCACTTTTTAACTTTTTAGTTGTTTTTCTTATTAAAAAGTAATAAAAGCTTGTTTAAAAAAATCTTTTTATTGGTACTTGTATTAGTATAGAGATGTAACTAAAAGAAAGATCGTCTGAAAGCCTGGGAGTGGTCCTATTCTTTCGAGATTCCTTACAAATTAATGAAAAGAAGCAATTATTCTGTTATCGTGTTCAGGAACGAGAAAATATCGTATTGTCCTAATTTATCCTGGAAATGAGCAACGAAAGAATTTTTTATTTTAGTAGCTGCTTATTTATATTGTTACTTATTTGATTTCATTAGAGAAAGGCTTTGACGAAAATTTTTATTACGTAGATAAGTTTTCAGTGATTGTCTCTACTTGAGAAGGGAAAGGTACAGGATTCGATTCATTTCATCATCATTACTTACAGCCCATAAATGTCCCACTGCTGGACTCGGATCTTTTCTCATAATGATGAGTACAGGTCATAGTCCACCACGTTAACTAACAGATTGGCAGACATCGATTCATTTATCAGAAGCTAATTAACTAAAAATATAATAGTAATTCCTAACGTCTCATTAGCGGCCGTTCAAGTATTATGCAACGCAATTTGAATAAAAATATTAATTTGTGTGTTACGTAACGCTTAGAAAGGTAGATGGGGGGAATAGATAAACGTTATGGCGCGTTACATGAGAGAGAGGGGCGGCCAAAATTTGTAAGTAATACGTAAATGCTCCCATAGACACATTTTTCTAAGTATCAAGACAATATCAGCCTTCATTTTCCACAGTAATATTTTCTATGTTGACTAAGAGATAAGCCGGGCTGTAACGTATCAGATTTGAAAATTTACAGCAGGCCTATACGTTGATTCATATACTGGTGGCAATAAAATGGAATAAGCTAAGCTAATAAGACCTTAGCTTAGTACGTGGGTTCTCAATCTTTATCAGAATGTGACTTAGTTTCAAGTTTGACAATAATTTAATGACCTAACATCCTATGAAGCGTGGAGGATTTGTATCCATTCATTAATTGTACCCAAACATGCAAAAATTTAAGTTTCGGTGTAACTTAGTTGAAATTCAAATTATTTATTTCGATTTAGGAACTAATAGCTCACTTAATTAATGTGAAAAATCTATAATATAAGGACAATATGAAAAAATTAAGAAAAAATAATTTAAACAGAATAAAAAGTCGTTAAACGATACCTACCTACATCATCGGCTTTATGAATCCTTAAGACGTTCAGTTTTACCCGGTTTCTTCTTTTAAAAAGACGACGTTAATACATAGATCAGTAAATGTGCACTTAGGAAAAGCCAGTATATTATTTAGTGATACCTACTTAGAACTTACACTAGGGATGTCGAGTGGTAAATAGACGAAACAATATTCGAAAATAAAACCGTGTCTTATCCGAGTAAACTTGTGTTACAGATATTATTCATAATAATACGAGTATTATGGATGCTAACAGTAAACAGTGGTTTATTTCTTTTAAACATTCAATTGTTTTGGATATGTCAAGAATGAACGATTAGAGATTGGAGATGTATGAAATAGAGTAAAAGCAATGTACCTATAATTAAAGGTGGATAATTCAAGTAATTATTGAAGAGAACATAATTATTACAATCCTGGCGCAGTGTAATACTTGCGAAAAAAGTGTTCTACTCGTTAATGTTTGAATGTAGTTCAAACCAACTTTAAAATTTAAAAAGAGGTTTTCAAACGCTATCCAAAAGAATATTTAAGGAAAAACCACTCATTTTAAAGTCAGGGCTCATTAAAATTGGATTATAACTTGAAAAGAGCGAAAAATGGCTCGATTCAAATACGTTGAGATTCTCTTATTCAAGGTAATTTCTCACTCAAATAACAGATTAAGTAAAATCTCATTTCACACGCAATTTTATTCATCATCCAGACTTCCAGTTGTCATGTATGGCATTTCATTTTGAAGTTTATGTGAATTAGTCTTCTGTAAATGTGTTTCTATTTAAACTTCTCCTTGTCTATAAAATTAATGGGAATATTAGACTCTTGTGTTCTATACTAACCAAACCGAGTCATTCGCGTATAAATTGAATACAAAACTTAAAAGTTTGTTAATATACCTATACTCCTATAGGTTTTTGGAATAGGCATATGAAGCGCGAATATCTCAGCAGCTTGTCTTGTTCTTAAGAGATCAATGAAGTTAAGTAACTACGGACGTGTTAGGAAAATTCGGGGGTTTTAGGGTTGCAGAAGGCACGTTAAATCATCGGTGACAGTTGTTACCTTTAGGTGACAAATCGTTAACACATGTCGGAGGCCTTCAATAAAACTTCTGTCACTTGGCTTGACCTATAACTCCTCCGTCAAAGCACTGGAGCAACGTGGTGGAGTATGCTCTAGGGCTCCTCAGTTATGAGTAGAGAGTCGTGCTCAGTACCTAGTGAGCCATGAATGGTTTCAATATTAGGCTGAGGGCATTCGTATCCGAACCAATGTACAACCCTATTCCATACCATACTAAAATAAAAACAGACACAAAAATATTTATTTTAATTTATACACAAATAGATTTTCATTCTGCTCCTCGGAAAACTTTAAGAACCTTTGCAGGTCGATATATGACGGTCATTGGAAGTGAATACAGCGGCCAGACCATTTAGGTCTTTAATGTTATAGTAAAAAGGCGGGAAATAGCTTATGTTACCATAACCTTACTTTACAGGACTTTAAAATTGGATATAGTAAGTTTTGGTGTTTTGCTGGTATATGCGGTGATTCGAATATAGGTTAATGTATAAGAGATAGCGGTTTAGAAGTTTTTATCGCTCTTTGGGTCTAGATATTAAGGTAATACAGAACTTTTATGACTTACTTTTCACCTGTGACCTAGGGAATTGTACTTTTGTTTGTTTTCTTTTCGTTGTTGACATAAACGAGTTTTCTAAGTATTTTGGTACTTAAATAGGTACATAATGCATAAAGTATTTTTTCCGACTGTGCAAGAAGTAGAATAATATTTTTCAGTGTATGTATCTATGTGAAAAGTATGGCCTTTGGTACGCCCTACAGCTTAAACGCCTTGAGGGATTTTAACATCCGAGGTCTCTGATTTCGTCTCTATTCTAGGAGTGACTTAAGCTTTACATATTTTTAACTAGACGACGCCCGCGACTTCGCGCTCGGAAGAGTAGTTAAAAAAAATATTGGATTAATCCCAAGGGAACCTATAATCGGGATAAAATGTATCCTGTGTCCTATTCCTGGATGCAAACGATCTGTGTGCCAAGTTTCAGCCTAATCCGTTCAATGGTTAGAGCGTGAAGGACTTACAAACATCCAAATATCCGAACATCCAAACATCTTTACAAAAGATACGTCGCCTTCAGTCCTCAGAAATGTTTACCAATTCTTTGATTATTTATTAATTATAACTTGTCAAGAAAAAACTGTTTGTTCGTCTGTCTGGTTGGACAACACTTGAAAACTAGACAGATTTAGATAGCATTCTTTTTACAATTGTAGTTTACAAGCCTACCTCATTTATCAAAACTGCCCGTTTACATTTTAAAAATATTTAGTGTCCGCGATTATACATACATACATACCTACATGTTTGTTACATATACGTATAATAACCATTGCCGAATCGAACTCGCTTCACTTCGCTTTGCAGATATCCTACTAGAAAACATTATCGTAAGTTAAAGTCCCTGAATATATGTAGGTATTAAAATGTACGTATTTAGACCATACTAAAACAACAGTACAGGAAAGGTGTTATACCCTCGTTTAGCTCGTTTCAAACTTTACGTACCTGAGTTTGTCCTAAATATCTCAAAATGCTTTTATGTAGATATTTCCAGAAGTTCCAGACTGTTTATTTTAAGTTTAATATGTTATGTTGCTTGCAATATGAATTATTTCTGTGAAAGCTTTCAAATTCAAAATCATTTAGATATTCATAAATGTATGGGAGCTTTCAAGTATTATGTTACGCAATTTTTAACCCCCAATCGATGTTTTTCGATCGTATGTTTTATGCATGTTTATTTCTTTAACACGCTCTACAGCCTGAACGGCTTGACAAATATCAACATATGGGGTGATTAGATTCATCTCCATTATGAGAGTGACATAGTATTTTTCTAATGCCCCCTTTTTGTTATTCTGTTACTAATTACTGGTTTTAAAGTCGGTTTACATCTATAACACTTTCGTTTTAAGATAAAACAAATAAATCTCAGCGGCTTACCACGTCTAAGCGTACAAAGTTCTTAGTTCATTAATCTTCAGCCGTACAACATTGATTAATAGAATATACGAGTATATATTTCTCTTTTGTTCTTATATGTGTAGAAGAGTTCAGCACACCATTATGTTTTAGAATTTAGTACATAAAGGCGTACTGTTTCAGGAACTGGTGATATTATTTTGTGGTCCAAATTCGACCATAAGTCGTACAGTAAACTATGGACTCGACACTTTCTGATACAGGCTTACAATCATGTTGCAAGTATATTTGACATGGTGTATCAAAAGTAGTTTAACAGTGTGAGTTTTGTTTTTTCCTTAATTAATCGTACCTACTTGTGACACATATTCTACATAAATTTAGCTTTCAATTTCTTATCAATGTAAATTATAAGTATGCAAGGGAGAGTCGGGGTTATTAGAATAGCCTTAACAACTTCTATTGACAAGGTAAAAGTTTACTGAAATGGTCCCTGGAATGTAAAGGCTAAATTATTTGTGTGTATTGCAGTCTGTTACAACCTATTAAAACTAAACAACATTTCCTCGCTTGAAAACAAGTTTGTAAGAACAAAGAAAATCCTCTTACTACAGCACTATTAGGTATTAGTGTGAGCTCTTTAATTAATAGAGCATTCTTCATAAGATATTTCCCTTCTATTGGCCCGACTGATAAAATATAACGATAAATAGATTTTCGATACGTTCTGGACCTGTGGGGTGAATAGAAAGAGATAACAATGGACAGGATGATTACTTTTAGGATTCCGTAGTTAAGTATTTGGAAGATCGAATCAACTGACACTCATCAAACTTATTACGTAATTTTCTATCAGACTTTCTATTACTACTAATATTATAAACTACATAAAGATTTTTTTCAATTCTTAATTTAATTATTTAAACAACATTTCTGCAGGCAAATCCGCGTTCGTCGTCTAGTACAAACATAATTATAAGGGTTAAATAGACCCATAATCAAAGTTAATTAAGACCAAAGATGAGGACAGGATAATCCCCATACATTGACAGTAGCAAGGTGTTATTATCCACACGGGATAGTGCATTAATACCCATTAACCGGATGATTGGATGGTAACGAAAATTGGATGGTATTATGTAACACCTACTCGACAGAAATTATCAGTTAACCTTCCGCTGCTCTAGCTATTAACCCGTGTAATAACATGTATTATAGGGACCGGATTATGATATACTAGAAGACGCCTGCGGTTTTTCCCGTGTAAGAATGGTTAAATTTTTTATTAGATTTATCCTAAAGGAACCTATAATCGGGACACAATCTATCCTGTGTCATATTCCTGAATGGAGACTAACTGTAAGTCAAGTTTCAGTTTAATCTGTTCAACGATTAGAGCGTGAAGGACTTACAAACATCCAAACATCTTTACAAACTTTCATTTATAATATTAGTAGGATTATATTCTTAGTTATTATATTACTAGATAATATTTGGTGTTCAGGAAATCCATTATTGAGTTAACGAATGTTCAAACTAAGGGTATATTTTTTGAATGTTTAATTAGTGCTACCAACTACTATCAAAACCTATGCGGGCAACAGCTCGTAATTAATAAGAGTTTTCGAACTAGCTTCTACTCCTTTGTCTACGAGTTATACAAGACTTATATAAGACCATGTAAACAAAATATACGTGTGAGTCTCACAAAATCATTGGTTGCGTACGTGCCTTATCTTTTCTCACCTGTTTCATCTACTGAGCACCTGATTAGTACACGAGAACTCCTAGCAATCTAGATCAGGGAGAATATACAGGTACGTTTGTATACTATATGTATGTGGATATAATATTATGTGAACGGTTAGACTTTCGGTTCATTTTGGCGTGTTACGTCTTTAAATTTCGTACCATACAGGAGCAATCCTAAAAATCTAATGATAACTAAATTGGGGGATAGTTTGGTGTTGTAGTTTCGAATCTACATACAAAATTAAATGGTAGAACTAAGTAGCTTAAGGATCAAAGAATTAATTACTATAAGGGCGAACAGTGAAAAATCGCGCGCGGTGGAGGGGGAAGCGCCGCCATTTTGAGGTTACTTTACTACATAAATAAATATATATAAATAAAAATATTTTTACACAACTATACTGATTTTTTACCAATGATGCGTGCTACGAGTTCGAAATTCGATTTGAAGTTTCAATGGCAAGCGTATGAAACTTAAAATATGTGTTAAAATACGTTTTTTTTTATTCAAAAACAAATCTTACACAATTCCACGTATATGTTGTATATCCATTTCTTTAGCTTACTCTATAATCTAAACGGCTAGTAGGATTTTTACATGTGAGATATCATTGGATTCGTCTTTATTAAGAGAGTTGCATAGGCTATAAATTTTTTCATTACAAACAGACACACATATACCTTGTTTTTTTTCGTCGTGATTTAAAAGGTAAACAATCTTGCCGTGTCTTTTTATTGTAATTATCGATTTAAAAATAAGACAGACACGAATTAAAAAAAAATTAAAGTATAAACAATAATTTAATGTTAAAATAAATTTCCGTATACTTCTAAATATTTTTAAAATTAATGAAATGAATAAAAGTAGTGCCAAGATTGTTTACCTTTTAAATTACGACGAAAAAAACGAGGTATACTTTTTTCGATTCTTTAGTAAGCACGTAACATATTTATACTATGAAATATCATTGCAATTCTATAGAAATACAGGATTGCGGAATGAAGCAACCATAAACGTCCATGGAGAAATTAATTGTCATATTTCATTGTAGAATAATCAATCATAATTTGTCCTGTTC
The DNA here is from genome assembly GCA_001278395.1 of Lerema accius. Classification (NCBI taxonomy): domain Eukaryota; kingdom Metazoa; phylum Arthropoda; class Insecta; order Lepidoptera; family Hesperiidae; genus Lerema; species Lerema accius. The sequence goes on from LGAG01000808.1 coordinate 147,634, forward strand.
CCAAATCCTTGCCGAGTTTAATGAAAAAATGATTCGTCACGGGACACATGGCTACTGGGAAACGACTAATTTGAAAGCTTTTAAATAAATTAAATTCCTGATGATTTAGATGCCTACTTTTATTAATATAACAGGTAAAAAATGAAGATAGGTCTTATGTTTTTAAAATACACATTCAAAGAAAATTTTATTGTTATTGTACAGACGAATCTATGAGATGATGATCTGTATGAGACATCTCATACAGTTTAGTTTGAAAATCATTATTAGGTACCCTCTGGCGTAGTTAGATAAATTATGAAGAAGTAGTTCTGTTACGAAAAAACAAATAAAAATACATAAATACATCTCAGACCAAAAAATATAATAGACTCAGTGATTTTTTAATTTATTTCAGGAGTTTGTCGCTGAGCGACCATAATCGTCCCGACTCAGTGTTCACAACAAAAAAGTGAGGCCATTTTTTTTTCTTTTTTTTACGGTTTGACTGCGTCTTTATATTTTTTGGTCTGTGACAATCATACATACCGGTGAAAATACATAATAACCCGCTGTAAGGAAAAAGAGATTCATTACCTATTTAAGAAGAAATGGAGTACAAGACGAATGAGAAAGGACTGGGAACCTCAAAAGAATATTTCCCTAATACCTGAGACATAATTCAAGCCAGCAACTCTTAATCTTACACTAATTAATTTCGCCAACAGATGAAATTCGAGGGGATCTGAGCGAAAGGTATAAAAAACGCAATTTTTGTAAGTAAATACGCACTTTGTTCGTCTCTTGAGATTTTTATTCATAAATTAAAATAAACGGAAGAAGGTTGTTGTTGTAATGTTAGCGAATGAATATTTCTTAATTAGTTACTCTTTTACTCGTAATTTTTCGGGTTCTGTAGGCGCAGATGTGCATCCGTTCTCGTATACAAAACACCAAGTAAACCTTTTTTAAAACTTGTACCACCATCTATTTATTACAGTTTGAAACAATTTACTCATTTATTAATATAATGCTGTACTCAATACAGTATCTATTTAACACTAAACAAAATAGTACTGCTAACATAATAATAGATGTCGCTAGTAAGAAACTCCAGTGGTGCCATCTAGTAGCCTAGTAGAAACACTGTATAATTCTTCCTATCTCATTTTCTCCCACGAAATTTAATTGTCTGTCTCTTTTTACTGTCGCGTTTTCGTTTCATTAACTTTCAAATCAACTATGCTAAAGAAGTTTTCACTTCAAAATATTTTGGTAATATGTCACTGACTCAGGAAAAAGAATAGACGGAGCCATCGAGTCGAAAAGTGACGAACGTTAATATGTAGCAGTTCGACCATATGAAGCCCACCACTCGGTAGTATACGGCGAGCGAATGACAGATTTTTGTGCGTCACTTAGAAGCAATCCATTTCTTTTTTTGGATCTGTATATTTAATTTTTTTACAAGCTTTTATTTAGTTTCACCTGTCCGGTGTTTGTAATGAAATCTTGCAAGCTTTTCACCCACTTTCCGGTGTCCGATTGAGATAAAATTTTACACACTAGTCCAGTTCTGATGACAATGCATGTTTATAATAAGCATGATAATGATACTGCTACCAGACGATTGAACTCCTCAACGGTTAACAGTAGGGACTTGAAATTTTGCATTTTAACTTTTTAGTTCTTTTTCTTATTAACAAGTAATAATAGCTTGTTTAAAAAAATATTTTTTAATTTTACTTGTTTTAGCTAAAAATTAAATATCGTTGTCTATTCCCTATCTAACAGTAGTTCGGTCTGAGCAGTTCCTTACCTTCAACATTTACATAATTTTGGGCAACAGACAAACAGCTCCCAACGTTAGGTCGATTTATACGCTTCACGAAAATGATTTTGTTAATCGTACCAGAGTTTTAATATTAATGGGACGTTTTAGTATTATGGGAGGATGTATAAAAACATTTATAAATAAAATTCTGTTGAATTGAGGACACAGAAAATTTTTGTATTTCCTGAAAGACTCGCTGTATGGTCAAAATTTGATAAGGACTCAAAAAATTTACGTGCATAAGTGTATCTTTGATACCTATATGAATAAATTATTTCTGATTTGATTTGATATTATCAGAAGTCTATAATATTATAGAGATCAAGCGTGATATAATACACATTACATTAAACATTAAACATTACTACACATTAAGTAAAAATTGAAAAAATATTCAAAAAATTAAAATCGTTCTTTTTGTACTAAGTATATAGGGTTACAAGTTACACGATAGTGGCGACTATTATTTTCACGACTTTTTGCCAAGCTATACATGAGTTCAATTACTGTTAAAGCGGTTTCAGACCAGCGTATTTTACGCGTTTATAAGCATGTTTTTGAAGGCGTTGAAGGCACGGATAGGTGCGCCTTTTGACATACGCGCAACCCGTACGAGCGTTAACGCTTGTATTAGCGTCAGTATTTATTTTGACACTGACATGACGTCTTACCGGTTCGAGCAAACACGCCAAAATATGCCAGAAGCTATATACAATGGTGGACAACTAATTAAAGACACCTTCTGTTTTGACACATGCAGCATAATAACAGTGTTATCAAAGGTAGAAATATGTATTGATCGGGGTATTTTTTGTCAATAACTAATACACTGACACCATATCTATAAAATGAAGACCATAAATACCTGCATTTAGTAACATTTATAATTTTATTCGGTATTTAAATGAACCACCAACATTTTTACTACACTGATTGCTGGACATTTAATTAAAGACAGTTAATGAGTCATGCTGCTAACTTGTAATATGATAAAAGTAGCACCCATAATTATCAAATTTTGTCACGAATTTTTATGAAATACTAATGTAAATAAAAAAATTGAAATGTTTACATCATTTTAATGTCATTTTGATAGTTTTCCACGACCGCCTATATTCAAAAAAACATGAGTTGCAGTTCCTCCACTAGGAAGGTTCTTCTGATATTTCATAAGGAAGGTTGTGACGAGGTCTGCAAAACGAGCAGACCTGGCTGGCAGATGGATTTCTTTTTAAATTTTAAAATAGGGTTGGGGTTTTTGGCAGGAAAAATCCATCTGTCAGAATAGAATGGGAAATGATTTAATTTATTATGTTATGATATAAGAATATTGTTTAATTCATGTAAATATGTGATTTATATTAAAACGACTGTATGGTGTAACAAACTGTAACAGACTGTTTGTTTAGCAGTATGAAAATTACTATTAAATAAATTAATCCATACAAGGAGCTTCTTTTGTTAGTGCTGGACTGAACCTACACCCGAGTAAAGGAGGAGTACTACCTTCAACGTGACACTGGCGCCCAATGGAAAGTCCAGCCTGATACGCTCTTATTGGAATAACGAAGACAAACACAGAAAAATATTTGAAACCGCTACTGCAGCCCCCCTATTCAGTTGGAAACATTTACAACTGCTCTTCATCGATAAATCGGATCATCGCTGATGGATGGATGTTCAAAAGAAAAGGTGGAACATTCATTTGCATATAAAATTTAATTATACTTTTATTACCTATTTTTTTTAGTTAGATAGGGGTGATATTACTATTGTTTTCTTTTTATTGTCTTTAGTATTTTAACAATTACGTTTCGCGGCGATACCGCTCACGTTTTAAGACTGACATTACTATTATTTCTTGCAAGTTATATTTATTAAAATGGATCCTTCATTCCTTAATAAATCGGAATTATTATATGAAATCTTAGCACGCGGTGAACAGCCTACTGGAACTGTTCCTCTTCTAAAAGAACAATTAATAAATTTAATTTCTAATAACCCATATCCAACTACTTCTCCTTACCATTTAGACCAGGACTTATTAGAAATCAATAATATTCTCCTTGGCTTGAAAGGTAAGTTATCTTTATTAGAATTAAAACCTTCTACTTCAAATAAAAAAAAAATAGAAACTTATTTACAGCATTTAATTGATAGATGTGATCGTTTAAACATTGAATCATTTCAAGAATCATCAACTATCAATCTCTATCATACTGTAATGGATGAAATTTTAAAATTAAATAGACAATTCAATTATTCTAATAATTCTCCAGCATCTTCATCTGCAAGTTTTCATTCTGCAGGTCAACAACAACAAAGTAATGATGATTTAACTATGGATAAATTAATACAAGCACTATCATGTTTAAATGATAAATCTTGTTTGGAAATCAAAAAGTTTAAATATAAAGGGGACAGTTGTCCAAGGGAATTTATTAAAAAAATTGAAGAATTTGCTTCTATTCATAAAATTTCTAATGAAAAATTACTGCTTTCACTGTATGATATTTTACAAGATACACCGTTAGCGTGGTATCGTAGTAAAGCCAAGAACCTTACTACTTGGGATATTTTTAAAACAGATTTTTTTTTCGCTTTTGATATTAATGATCATGATTATAAAATTTTAAAATCAATTGATGAATGTAAACAAAATACTACTGAATCAGTTACATTTTTTTTTACAAGAATAGAAACTTTGTTTAACAAACTCAGAGTTCCGCTTTCTGATGATAATAAATTAGAATATATTAAAAGAAATTTATCAATTACTTTACGAAGTAGACTGGTTCCTGAAAATATTATTTCAATGGATACTTTATTTAAAGCTTGTAAATTTTATGAATCATTGAATCCTGTTGAAACATTTCAGACATCACATACTATCTACTCAGTTTCTCGTTCTTTATTTTGTCCGAGATGTAGGGTTAATACACATAATTTACAATCTTGTAAACGTAGTGATATAGTCTGTTTTCGATGTGGCTTTAAAGGATTTAAAGCTACCGAATGTACTAATTGTAATAAAGTTTCAGAATTAAAAAAAAACTAATTAGGAAGGATTGTAGAGACGATTGGAATAAATGGCTTAAACAATTAAATATTTTTATGCGTTCTTATAAAATATCTACAATCCTTTTTAAAAATGAGTGTAATTTAGAACGACCTTTTATACATATAAAAGTGAATAATATAACATTGGCTGGCCTTTTAGATAGTGGTAGCCCTATTACTATTATTGGAAATTATGCGCATTTAGAACTTATAAAGCATAATTTTTATATTGATACCAATTCAAAAATTAGTGGTTCTGTTGCTAATGGACAACACATTACTTCTATTGGTACCATTGATTTACCAATTAAATTTAAAGGTAAATCTTATATAATTAAAGCTCATGTTATACCTATTATTAAACAATCGCTCATTCTAGGTATTGATTTTTGGAAGGCATTTATGATAACCAATGAGGTTCTTGATGCCATACAATTAACTAAATATCCTAATGATCCTATATTTCTGGTAGATTGTGAGGATCATCAGGTTTCGTACTATGATTCTTTAAGTAATGCTGAAAGAATTTCAGCAAATAAGGTTATTGAAGACTTTAGAAATATTTCAACTGACGTTTGTCCTTTAGGAAGAACAAATTTGGTTGAACATATGATTGATACAGGAGAACATCTTCCGATTCGTCAACGTTGCTACAGACTTTCACCTGAAAAGCAAAAAGCTCTCTCAGCTGAAGTTGATAAAATGTTAGAGTTAGATGTCATTGAACCATGTGAAAGTCCTTGGCTTAATCCTGTCATTATTACACCAAAAAAAGATGGTGAATGGCGTTTTTGTGTAGATAGTAGAAAACTTAATTCTATTACACGGAAGGATGCCTATAAATTACCTTTTATTAATGATATCTTAGACAATCTTAGGGATGCTAAATACCTAAGTTCTATTGACATTGCTAAAGCATTTTGGGAAATACCGTTGCGTAAAGACGATAGACCTACAACAGCATTTCATGTTCCAGGTCGAGGTATGTTTTGTTTTAAAGTAATGCCTTTTGGTTTAACTAATGCACCTGCAACTCAGCAGAGATTTATAGATACTCTTTTTTCTACTGATGTTGACAATAAAGTATTTTGTTATCTTGATGATATTGTTATAGCAACCAGTACATTTGAAGATCATATAACTACTTTGAATACGGTACTTCATAAATTACGTAACGCTAATATAACTGTTAATTTTAAAAAGTGTGCTTTCTTTCGTAAAGAATTAAAATATTTAGGATTTATTGTAGATGAGCATGGTTTACGTACAGATCCTGAAAAAGTCAAAGCTATTTTAGATATTCCTCCTCCAAAAACGTCTCGTGATGTTAAGAAGTTTTTAGGTACTGCTAGCTGGTACCGTCGTTTTATACCAGATTTTAGTGACTTGGTAGCACCTTTAAATAAACTTACATCAACAGGTAAAAAAGGATCTAAACCTCCTGTTTTTGTTTGGTCTGATGAAGCAGATAAAGCTTTTAATGATCTTAAGATTTGTTTAACTTCTGCTCCCCTACTGACTAGACCGGATTTTACTAAGCCTTTTTCTGTTCATTGTGATGCTTCTAGTTATGGTTTAGGAGCAATGCTTGCTCAAGAGTTTGATGGTGTTGAAAAACCCATCGCTTATATGAGTAAATCTTTAAACGGCGCCCAACGTAATTATAGTATTACTGAAAGAGAATTATTAAGTGTTATAACAGCGTTAGAACATTGGCGTTGTTATTTAGATAACGGTACTAAATTTACTATTTACTCTGATCATTCTGCATTACAGTGGTTTTTAAATCTAAATAATCCTACAGGACGTTTAGCTCGCTGGAGTATTCGATTATCAGCATTTAATTTTGAATTAAAACATAAAAAAGGAAAGGATCATTTAGTACCTGATACTCTTTCTCGATTTCCATGTGTTAACTTAATAAATTATAATCCTAATGAAACGATTGATGCATGGTATAATGATATTCGTACTAAATGTTTAAATACTCCTGGTTCCTGTCCAGATTACTCTATACAGGATAATAAATTATATCGATACATACGAAATAATACTTTTTTGTGTTCAGAATTTGATTGGAAGGAAGTTATTCCTTCTGAATGTATTTCTGATGTTATTAAAGAAAATCATTGTACACCCACTAGTGGACATTTTGGCACATATAACTTATATGAGAATTAAATTAAGATATTTTTGGAAAGGTATGTATCGTGATGTTACTAGATTTGTTTCAAACTGTGAAACGTGTTTGGAACATAAACATCAGACACAAAGAACTATAGGTTTGATGGGACAACCAAAAGTTTGTTCTAGACCATTTCAAGCCATTTCTATAGATTTAATAGGTCCTTTACCGATGACAAGAAAATTGAATAGGTTTATTTTTGTAGTTACTTGTTGTTTTAGTAAATATTGTTTATTATTCCCTATCAAACGTGCTACAACTTCTATTATACAACATATTTTGGAAAATCTTGTTTTTATGACGTACGGTATACCAGAAATTATCTTTTTGGACAATGGTCCACAATTTATTAGTAATGATTTACGACAATTATTTAACAAATATAATGTACCTAAAGTATTTTATTCGCCTTTACATTGTCCCCAAGTAAATTCTGTGGAACGTTACAATAAAACAATAATTACAGCGGTAGCTTCTTTCGTGAATCGGGATCATCGTACATGGGATCTCAATTTAAATAAGATTCAATTTGCGATGAATACTGCAGTCAATGAGGTTACTAAATTTACTCCAGCATTTTTGGTATTTGGACGGGAACTTGTATCTTGTGGGTCCGTTTATAATAATTCTGATTTATCGGAGGAAATTATTTTCGCCCCTCGTGATCAGTTTGCTGATAATTTAGGTCAGCTTTCTACATTATTTGGTGACGTGCAAGCGCGACTGTGGCAAGCACATCAG
>LGAG01000809.1:1446-37065 GCA_001278395.1 Lerema accius
AAAAATAAATATGTTTTTACACAATCAGCACACTTATAACGCTTATATCACGAGAAATATACCTTTATACTATTCGATACATCTTTTCATCGCCAACTTTGACGCAACCTCGGAAGCCGTTAAAATCTTTTCACGTTAAAAATAGAAGCTTCATATAAAGTAGTATTGCCAATAAAAATTCGAATATACGCAAAGTACCTAACTTCTACATTAAAACTTTAGATTACTGACACAGTGGTCTGGTGCGAGCGTATTTGATCAGACTAGAACTCAACTCGGTCGAACAAGAGTTTCAAACTAAAACAAAGGACTCTATCAGCGCTTGTTCTTTATTGTTCTTCACTAGTTTATCAGTTAAATTGAGGATATAGTTGTGCAACATATACCTACTAATAATAACTTCGTAAAGGGGTACCTGAGTAATGAATACATTTTGAAAAATTTTGGACAACGAAATAAAAAAAAAAGCAACAAATAATTAATGTAACCTATCTATTTAATGCGTTAGTTAATTAATACGTTAGATACTAGTTCCATAAGTAGGTCCCATAATACAGAATAAGGTTAGCTTGATATATGTATAACGCCTGAAATAAATAATTAGCAATGGTTCAGGTGTGGGTTCTTTGGACAAACATATTTTATTACTTTTGTAATTTACCTAATATCAAATGTATATTGTCATTGCTGTTTCGCGGATGGCATACACGTCACTAGCAAAGAGACTAACTTTTTTTGTAAATAAATTGTGCATCACCCAGGAATTGAACCCGAGATCCTTGCTGTGATGCACTCTGTGTGATTCTTAAAGCAATTTAAGATTTTAATTATCTGATTTTTTGTTAAATGAAAATAAAAGCCAGTTTTAATATTGGGTTGAATACAAAAAACTAAGTTTGTTTTTCTTGTTCTAAAATCTGCGATCACTTAGCTGCTAACCGTAGGTATATTTTACTAAATATTAACGCAAAAGTAACACCTACGCGTGCCATGCCGATTTACCCTAAAATGGTTCTATGAATAAATTAGGTACGCGTTTACAAAAACATTGATTCCCACGCGATTGATGCCTTCAATATGAAAACGGTAACATTTTAGAAAAAGAAAAAAACATTTCTTTCGCAAAAATGTGTATTAATAGATGTTAATGATAACACTACGGATATTAAAAAAACATTGAAACAAATCTGCAACATAATATGAAATTTAACTAAATTTAATTAATTTTTACCAAAATTAACGATATTTTGCATATCTTGATACCTACTACTTATAAATGAAATTTTAAAACAATATTTTTCTCACTTACAGCTAAATATGAAATATGTTTTTTTTTTACATTTTTGTATTGAGTATTTCAATAATCCTATATTGTTTTTTTGTTTGAAAACAATCTTAGCTACCCTAACCTTGGTTACTAATAGCAATTGACACCTGTCTTACGAGTGCGACACAGAAAAACGAAAATAACTTCACTCGCCAAACTATTTCTGAGTACAATCTTTCCTAGTAGCACGAGGGCATAGACATACGTAGCCTTGGAGAGGGGGGGAGGGGAATATTAAAAATATTTAAAAAAAAAATAAGCAATTCACCCAAGTAACAAATATAGGTAATATCTTGATTTATTGAAACACAGAATATACTTAATATGATTTAATTCAATACAGCAAAAAATCTTTTTGGTGTAATCCACAATGCAATATCAAAATAGAATAAATATTATTGGTCAAACTGGAGTTTCACTTAGTAAATACCACGTGGAGCTACAATCCCTTTCGTAAGATAAATTCCCACTACAGTATTAAAATGGGAATATATCAAGAATCACGCAATAGTGACTCGAGAAGTTTCCTCGGTTGTAACTAATTAAATAATAATATTTCTATTACAAAATTTTAATAATGCACCTGGAAGCTTAGTTGATTTTCACTTGAGTAAATGCTACTGAGCACATAATTTTCACAGATCCCCCTTACATTTTTTAGCGTCGCAAACATATCCCATAAGCAACATGAAACGTACCAAATTGAATCGAATCAAAATGAAACTGACAGATTCTCCACATCAGCCATCTCAATTTTAGTATCGGATCAAAAATAACCACTATATAGGTCGCACGTTGTCACCGGCGAGAGATATATTGAGGGAATATTTGCCTCAAACGACCTCAGTCAACAATGAGAGGAAATCAAACTTGAATGAAATACCTTTATAGCTTTACCTAAAATAGAGTTAAGTGAAATAGATGACGTGGACTCGGAAAAAAATGTTCGATTTATGAAACAGATTTAGAAAATAGAAAACCATTTTTTTAATAATTGGATTGAATAATTAAATATTATTAAGTTTTTCTCATGTAATTAATTACTTATACACATACACGCGCGCGCGCACTTAAGCATACAAAATATTACATTTGCTAGCATACTATATGTTTACATGTACGTAGAATTTACAATTGTAAATGTGGCTTTGCATTCAACTTAATTTTTAATAACGCTACATACTTATGCTCTACTCTACGATTTCCTCTAAAGTGCCATAATTTTCTGTAGGTTTCCATAGACTATGTACAAGGCAAGAACACAAATAGACCGAGAACAATCTCATAATTTTGCTGGAAGCAGAACCCTAAAAACAGTTATCATAGAAACCATTACGTCATACCAAAGAAAATAATGTGTTTAATCCTATAGTTTTAGTCTTCAATTAAAAAAGCTACGACGAAAACTTTAATGGATTAGGCGATTTAGAAATTATTCCATTCATAAAATATAAATTAGATTTCATATTTCATTGCCGCTCTAAAGAAGGTGGGGTCAATAACCTGTCTATTTCTGTTTCCTACGGTGCAATATCGTTTGAATCGACCATCCGGGATAGTTGAAGTTCGTCCAAGTGTAAAATCTATCTGTCAAGCTGATAAAATGATTTTAAAGTAGATATTTTGTTTTGTTTTTTAATAATTATTATAAACAGTAAAAAAAACACGTCACATTTTAGCTTTATTACATTCTTATTCGAAATGTGTTCAAATCTCCTATTATCAAGTTAATTAATTTTTAAGATATTTCTATTGCAAGTTATTTTCTTGGGTCTAGAAATACCACAGATTTAAGTTTGTGATAAATACCTAATGTTACATCGTAATCGTTACATTTCTCAACGACTTATTACGGTCTGATCCCCAAAACTGATCCACTGCCAATTATAATTTATTTTAAATTCCAGTCTGATCTACTAAAACTTTACCATTCCAGTCGGATCCCCTTCCCTTATTTAATGGATACGTACAGTCAGTAAAAAAACAGTTGTTCATGTAAAATAATCAAGACGGTTCTATAGTAGGTACTGTTACTACTAGTAACCATAGTAAGATGTCTCTCATTTCCGACAACCGACTAAGCCTCAATTACGGCAAACGGAGCATATTTGTCGGCTTGCCAGCTAAGACAAAATCAATATGTTAGCAACGTTATAACTCATTTGGGGGTGATAGCTGACCGTCGCGAACGATATAAACTACATCTATATTCACACATACATCGTACATTTTGAAGAGAAGACTGTAATATTGAGTGTTTGTCTATTAACTCAGTTATTCATAAAAATATACCGGCCGAATTGAAAACCTCCTCCTTTTTCGAAGTCGGTTAAAAATAAAATACAGTACAGAAAAAAAATTTTGTTGTGCACTTTTAGAGTATGCAGTATAACAATTTTAGAGCATTTATAGGACAGAAGAGGCGGTCTTCTCACTAGCAGCGATCTCTTTCTGATAACTTACAGTCCTAGCTTCTATAGTCTCATTACTAACGAATTAACAATTCTCATTAACCTATCAATAACAGTCCCTTCTAAAGTTATACTCGAAGTTTGTCACAGATGTCCATAGACGACAAAGGATGGTGGCACTGCGAGCTTATTTACTATACCTATTACATAAGTGTTTATAGTCGTAATATAAGCTAAAGTAACATACATTATGATAGTTTAATTCTATGCTATATTTATAGGTAAAGGATAACAGTAAGACAGATGTGATCTTATAGTCAACTTTATGTGCAAGTCATTCTTAATTCGAAGGTACAAACAAACATTTGAATATTTGCGTATTTGTGGTATAAACTACCCATAAATTGCTCATTGTCAGGGATAAACGCTGACCCTTGCGTGCACTTAGGGACATCATAAATATTCTAAACCACGTGGGTTTGAAGGCAAGGGGAATTTCCCATATTTCATCCCTCATGTGTCTGACATGTTTTTGAGAAAACAGTGTGGTTTGCCCCAAACTCCAAAGATATATATAGTACAAACATTGTATATACCTCTTTGATGTTGTCGGGAGTAAATTGTTTTAAATAGCATTTAATATAACGCTACACGTTCACAGCATTGCACTATGATTTCTCGTGTTTATGGTGCCATGGATAATACGACGACAACTTACACTCACACGAAAGACAGACATTTAAATCCATGATTCACTGCCTTAATGGGAATCAAACTCAGAAGCAACTGAACGGCTGTCCGTAGTAACCATTTGCGCCATACTGGTCGTCTAGCCTTGATTAGTCTTTATGCATAATTATGATTATCCTATTATCATTGATTGGCTTTACTTCAAGCCATAGTCCACTACAGGACTAGAGTCCTTCAGTTCAATTCTTGCAACATTGTATTACGGAATATGGCAATTAAAACAAAATAAAAGAAGTTTGTGTCCATAATATTGAATGCTGTTATAAAAATTACTAACATTTTGTATGAAATTTTATCAAAAATTCCTTTCACATCCCCATTTCTTTCAGCATTAGACATTTCTTTCAGCATTTTAGCAACCTATAAAACCGTACAACTCTTCCGATCGTTACCAACTTTATAACTTTCTTAGCAAAACGATTTTCAATCTGCAATAAACCTAACCTTTTTGCCTTTCGCGGATTTTCGTAACGATTTCTGAACTGTTAAACTGTTAATGGTGGATATTACTGGAGCTGCATTGGCTCCATACGTGATTATTTCAAAGGCAGTAAGAAGAATTCAATCTGTGTGAGGCTCGAGCGAGCGATCGTGCCTTGAATGGGTTAAATAAGTTAAAGCTAAGTTATCGTTTAAGAAATCAATTGCTTCTAAACTGCTCTGTTAGTTATGATATTTTTAAAGCTATATCAATCTGGTATGGTCTTAATGTTTTCTATTGTTTTTAATTTAAAAAAAGACCGTGTTAGTGAAGGGATTAGTAGTCAACACAAGCGTCGGAAGTTTTCAAGCAAGCCCATGGCCTGCGACATGGCTTAACGATTGACACATAACGATAAAAATCTAAACTGACAATATTACGTGCTCATCGAAGCATGAAAGCACTCAAGAAATTTTGGCAGAAACGGTCACCTATCCACTTTCCAACCGCGCCTACAGTTGACTAACTTCATCAATCACTTAATAGGAAGCCGCTGATCTATGCGCGCTACACATAAACACAACAAAGTGGTCTATTTGAAATGTTTCCTGTCCCACATTTTACCTACATAGTTAGCTGGGAATGGAATAAAAAAGCAATTAGTGTCCACTAATGGACTTTGGACGGCAATTATATAATTGGGTCTCTCACCGCTGAAATATCAGTAATTGTTAAAGGTTTTTATTGTTCCTTATTGTTAGTAGTATCTACTTCTGCAATGCTTTTGTGTTTTATTTTTGATGTAGATAATGTAGCTACTTTTATAGCTTAAGTATTCGTGGTACTTGGTAAAGAAGAAAGTAATGGATTATTTGATACTTGGGATTCTTTGTAAAGAAGTGATACTCATGTCTTTCTAGATGACCAACATATAACGCTGGTGGCATTTTTCGTCGTTATTAATAAAAATAAAAAGAATAAGTAGAACTATTAAATGACTACTAATAATTTTGTTAACTTGTTGTTACGTTTTTAAGAAACAATTTTTTTTAAGACTTAAAATTTTGTCTAATATTTGAAATTTAATAAGTTATTCTGAAGGCTTTGAACAACGAAAAAAACATTAATATCTGCGTACAAATTAGGTGATTCTAAGGTATTTAAAATACCATTTAAGACATCTAATTGCAAGTAATGAGTCTAGACTGAGCGTTAAATGCTTTTAATACTTTTCACAGAATATGTCGTAATCTTGCCAAGACCTGTACTTGGTTATTAAATGACTTTGAATAGTTTAATTTGGATACAATTATAGCGCAGTTACAAAGGAATGCTTTTCATGTGGCACGAATTTTAAGTTATTCAAGACTTACGAATTTACAAGAAGTATGAATTTATTGTAATTAAAAACGTTGCTTTTGAGTTTAAAATTGTAAATTCTTATGGATAGGGATAGTTATATAAGACTATAAAAGAAGTATAGAACTATTAAAGGAGTTCCTCAATGAGATGTTCTTCATCAATAATGCCAACTATTTGGTCGCAAAATTTGCGAGAATCTTTCATCTAATTTAGAAGTTGTCGTTTTGTCCCTTGCAACTATTAGTACTGTTAAAACACAGACTTTTAAAAACCACAATGCACCTAGCAAATTTTCTAGCTTTAATTAAATAATTCACTTCGCTACGATTACGCGGGGACTAAGTGAAGTTATTATCCATTGTTGGATGAAAGTTAAATATGTATAATGAAGTTATCTCACGTCAAATAAATTTTCTAATAGAGGCTCCTCTAAGTTTTAATCCGGCACTGCAAGTGATTAAGTCTCTCAGCGAAGGATTAATCTGTCTCCAGCAATTATTGAACTCGTTCACAACTCTTCCTTTCGTTTTTGCCGTTATTTTCACTAGAAACAAGGCTATGATTCAGTGCAATTTCGTACGTCGAAAAGGACAAGCAGTGGAATTGAAATCTGATATAAATGATTGTAGGTAGAAGCCATACAGAAAAGTGAGCCATAAATATTAAAAGGTTAGGATTAATAGAATTAAAACGACCTGAAACGATTGTAAAGTAAACTATATTTTTTTTTATCTGTCTCGATTGCTCCTAACTCCTTAGTGTTGGATGTCATAGGTGACAAAGACCATATTCTTACTATTATACTACCTCTATGTCTGAAAAATAATCTATATACTAGGAAAAACCGAATGAACATCTAAGTCTGTGATTCCTCACCTTTCATTATTGTTACCCCTGTGACCTATGAGGAAATCTGATTTTACCCTGTCTTTAAACAAACAAGTTACTTTTTTCTGTATTTTTTTATTTTAGAATCCTAATAATTAGTTTCTTCAGTACCCCTATAAAATATCTGATGGTTGATACCCATTACCCTTGATTACCCTGATACCCCCTCAGGGGTAATTATCCCCAAGTTAGGAACCCAGGATCCAAGTAAGTCTAGATGTTACTATGTTTAGGTACTATTTACTAAACATAATTCTCTTCTTGTTACAGGTGACAATCAAGTGACAGTGAGCCATGTTCGATTCCAAGACATAGTGTTAGTAGACGATCTTCAGCATGGCGGTGTTACCGCTCATACTTTTGCTCGCGTTGTCAACAGCCGTGGCTTTGCAGTCCGACACGGATGCCTGCAACCCGGATAAGATGACCGTGTACAGGATGGTGCTTCACACGTATTGGACCCGGGAGAAGTTCCCGAAACATTACCCGGATTGGCGGCCGCCGGCGCAGTGGTCACGGATTTATGGTGAGTTTTGGATTTTGATGCTCTTTTATTTTTACTGTATTACGTGAGAAGGAGGGATGTTGCATAATGTTTTTCGGGCATAACGTATGTCCATTTCTTTGGTTCGGTGTACAGTCTAAACGGCTTCAAGGATTTCACCATGTAAGATGTCATTAAATTTGTCTTATTCTGGGAGTGACGTAGGCTATATATTTTTTATTACAGCGCTCGCAACTTCAAATAAAATTTTTAGTTGTTGGATTTTATTTTTCTATCAATTAATACTAGTTAAATTTCTACTGTCTGTCAATCGGCACTAGACTAGCGTGGTGGATTATGGCCTGCACCCCTCACACTGTGACAGTAGACCCGAGCCCAGCTGTGGGACAATTATAGGTTGCGATGATGAAATTTCTATTTGATTGAGACGCGTGCAAACAGAATATAAGACAATTATAATTATGGATGCTGCTTCATACGTTTGTAAGTGAAAGTTTCCAAAGAATTACATTAACCTCCTCTGAGCAGTAGTCATATTTTTTTATTTTGCTTTCGCTGTGACTCACCCCTGTTCTTCAACAGTAATTGTACAAATTGTACGGTCCCAATTGTGAAATTGCTCGGCCGTTGCGAAATCTAGTCACTAGAAACTTGGACAGAGCAGGCCTTGAGCTACAGATAAACAATGTAAAAAGGAAGGAAAAAACGGAGAATTGGATTCACAATTAGAAAAGAAAAAAGTAGAATAATAATAATGATTTGATGAGTAATAAAGATATTAAATTGAAAGACGCTGTGTAGTGTGATGCATTTGAAACGTTAATTACTGCAATAGTTTATATCAATCTGATAACTTTTTTTGAATGACACTTATAATACAATTGACAGAATGACGTAATAATTTTGAAATAATTATATTTTAATACTAATAATGGAAGAAAATTTAATCTAAAAGTATACAATACGATATAATAATAAAGCACATTTTATATTACGATTCAATAAAAAACAGCGAAAATCTTTTTTTTTTTTGTAAAAAAAAACTAGCAGTAATTACGAACTCTACGACTTGAATTGTAAAATTTGTCGGCCATTGCGAAACCCAAGCCACTTGAAAGTCTGTGCACTGAAATAAATTCAGGCCGTTGTGTAAACTTTCTCGCTCGAGTCAAACACGAACGAATTACTTTTTTTATAATACGGCTCAGAGTTCGTGATTTATAATGATAAAGTATTTGAAAAAGTCTTTTGGATGCATGACAATACTTTTTTGTTTTCGTAACATGTTATACTCTGTGGATATGCTTATTAATTTAATCATTTACATTATTATATTTTTTAAG
Organism: Lerema accius; assembly: GCA_001278395.1. Lineage (NCBI taxonomy): Eukaryota > Metazoa > Arthropoda > Insecta > Lepidoptera > Hesperiidae > Lerema > Lerema accius. The sequence continues at coordinate 10,454 of LGAG01000809.1, forward strand.
TAATTAAAAAATTATAAGGATATGAGTTAAACAAAGATTACAAATATTTACAAATAGAAGTAACCTCCACTTATAGAGTCCTAACTTCCACAGTTCCCTTACTAACGACTTCAACAACGACTTAATCTTATCACTCACAGGCACTACTAACCGACTAACAGTCCCCACTACAGTCCTACTAGAAGTTTGTCACAAATATTTTTTAGGAGCAGGAGATTGTTGCATTACAAGCTCGTTTGCATCTCTTACCATAAGTAAATCTAAATTTAAAACTTTAAGAATTTTAAGAATAATATTTTTTTGACGCAGCAGTAATATTACAATCAAGTTCTAATTCTATTATTCAACATTACCACAAACAGACGAACAAGGAACACAATCATATAATAATTCCATTAACCAAAGTTGATATAAAAGAACATTTGTAGGTCAAATGATTCAATCACAACAATATATGAGTGTGAATAAATGCGGACTTGGCGTGTTTTTGCACCGTTTCGTGGTAAATGAGATCGTCGTATCAAAACAATTATTTTTATTTTGTTTTGTTGTTCTTAAAGGGTTACTAATCGTGTTTACGGGACTGTATAGGTACTTTATGACTCTTGGCTGCCAAGTAGACTAATTATTACTATCTATGGCTGGACCAACTTCATAAAAATTACATAATATTTTAGAGGGACCGAATATGGTTTATGAACACAGTTGAAGCATTATGATGCGGACAACGAGATACTCGTACTTCAAGGGATCAGCTAAACTATTAAAAAATTCGAAACGGCGTCATAGCAAAAGTCACGCTACCACCCCAATAAAAATATTTTTTTCACAGACATAATTTTTTTTTATATTTATGATTATATTATTAGCTTATCCATCTTAACAAGTTTAAGGAATATAGTAGTAGTCGAATTTATTCATCATGTCTGTCTGTACGTCTATACATGCCATGAAATAATTTTAAGCCAAGCTTAGAAATCCTCTTTACCAAATCTTGTTTCTTCTATTTCTTAATAAAATTAATCAAAGACGAACAAGTAAGGATTGGGTTAGAAGGGAATCCAATAAAATTAAATATAGACTGAAGTTTAAGCGAAATCTCTTTAATTATCCCGCTGGAATCAGAAGTTTTCGGCACAAGTTGTACTTTATTAAATAGCAACGGTCAGTGAATTTATAGAAACAAGTGAAAGAAGTTTATGGAAATGTTTTTTATACGTTCTGTTGTGGAAATTCTAATGTAACCCATCGTCACTCTATAGATTATAGATTCGAAGTATATCCCTAGTTGTTAACTGTCTGTCAACATGCATGCATATGCATAATATATACTTATTTTCTATATCTATCTATATACATTAGTACAAATTGAAAGTTGGGGCGGCTGTTTGTCTGTGTGTTTGAAAGAGCATCACTTAAAACGGCTGATTTGACAGAACAGGGGATGAAATATATAAATAATCCTTAACTGAGGGCGTTACTTAGGCTTTTTTTTATTTAAATCAATCCACTCTATCAAAAAAACATACAACAGTAGTAGATAGTTATTTATTTTTATAATTTCAGGCAACTTGGCATGTTTTTTACTTAAATAAAGACTATGAAGAGCCTCAATCTGGAATACGTTTTGTTTCGGAAACGTTTTTGCTATCGCGGCATAAACAGGTAAAAGGTACACCGAAGCGGAGCGGGGGCGGACCCACTAGTACTTAAATAAGTTCGAAAATATTACCCTCTTAACGCAGTTGAATAAAAAGATACATTTTGCAAAACCCAGTACCAAAAATGTACCAATTTCCGTGCAAATCGTCAACACGACAGAGATAGCCTGTTTTTGGCAAAAAACTAATGTTTTTCGCGATAATCCAGCCATTTATTTACTTACAACCTGTAATAAATTTCTCATTGTTTGTAAAAGGATTTCGGGTTTTGCTTGATGTATCACTTGTTTTTTTTAATAATATGTCGTCAATGTAAAAGAAATTTTCAATTTGTACTACACTTTATTAGGTTTTAGTATTTAAGTATATGACAAAAGTGGATAATGAAAGAGTTCATGAAGTAATAGGAAGTTCATGTAATGTCAATCACGTTTATCAGTATAATTTAATAAAGAATTGACATAAATTGTGCTTATAATGACGAAATATTGCGCAACAGTGCTTAAAACGGACGATTTATCAATATAAATAGTCAGTACGAATACTTTGTGTCTACTAACATACTTACAAAAATAAATGAATCTTCCTAGCGATTAACACATAATACAACATACATTTTCTTTTGAACGTTCAAGATCAAAGGAAAATAGCTCAATCACCCGACATTTTGTCATACGATCCAGAAGATGGCGTGAAGTAAATTGGCCGCATTAGGGTTGAGAGAGGTAATTTTGACGTTATACGATACTTTGATTACATCGTGTGCTTTTCTAACAGTGATTGTTCTTGATTATGAGTGAATTCACTTAACAGTAATTTCTTAACTTACTTATAATTCCTTTGCCTTATTTTTCTTACTAAAAAGACCTGCTTCACAATTTTTTCTTCCTTGTTCTCCCTAACTCAACTTATTATGTACGCAGACATCATCTAGAAATTTCTCATTTTCCTTACTGAATTTATTCTAATTTTCATTTTTATTTGTGACATACATACATATAAAAACCTACTGCTATATTTAGCGTATTTGTAAACCTTAATAATACTGTTATCGTTAAAGCTAATACAGTAAATTTAGTTAACGATAAAAGCAATCTAAGGGAGCCGCTCATAAAAACAACAGAAAGTTTCTCGCTAACAGCTAACGAAAACTATGAAGGCGGAATCCGGAAGTAGATTTCGGTGACGTTATTGATATGTGGACATTAGCAGCTACCACATATTAAACAGCAGAGTATAGCCTTAAACATCCTTCTAAGGAATTCGCAGTAAATGAAGATAAAGTCCCTTTTAACATGATAAGTGACAAACAAAATTCTATTTGCCTTTGAGTAACTGGTAGTCATTTATACAAAACCCTTCTTAAAGTCAAAGTAAAACTATTAATTTGTTATGTCGTAGGAATAACAGCTTAATTAGCGAAAGTCAACATTTTACTAAATATTATGTCGTGAGCTTACGACTTGATGTATCGTGTTGATTAGTTTATTAGTGAACAAAAAATAAACATTAAGCTTTTCAGAAAGTTACTTTTTAAGATTTTATTAGAAAATTATTTCTAATAGAATTCGTAGGCATTTTATTATTCCTTATAACGATAAATACCGGAAATGATTCCATTTCAAAGATGTAGGGTAAAACGCCTAATTAAAATAAATCGTTGAGTTATATTAAGCTTTCCTCAAATAAATTGTTCGACCTAAAATGTCAGGAAACGATTCATAAATATGTTCAAGTTGTAGTTAAAAGTGCTGATGAAAACGACGTGTGAACATAGTAATATAAAATTGTAGTTATATTCATAATTCTTACATCCATTTTTTAAAATCATAACATGAAATTATTAATTTTTGTGATATATACGATAGCTTCTATGTCATCGTGTAATCAACAATTTTTTAGGTTTGACTTTGTGCTAAATTTGTAACTGTTCCGTACTGAAAGCGTAATAAAATTACAAATGTATGGAACTGCATACAGAACGGAAGTTTCTTCTATGAAATTACTATTAGATTTACTTCAAACTGCTCTTTGATCATCTAAATCGCTAAACACTTAGAATTCTCCGTTGGCAAAATTACGTCACAGAGGAAACTAGTAGCTATTTAAATTAATATCTATGATATTGTATCGGTCGATGACCTCAGAACTATGTTGTAGCAAGCGCCATTACGTTCCCAAAATAAGAACGCTAACGAGGACGTGTCATTTTGAGAGCTGAGAGGATTGATTATTCATAGGCTAAGACTTGGCTATGAAGTTTTACTAGTATTGAAGTATTAGATGTATTACGTATATCGTTTTCCATTCATATGTGACTTTCCTTGTGAGTTTAAAGTAGCACCGATTGAGCATAATCTCATAAGGAGTTTGGGCAAGATGGATTGCTGTTGATCAAATCAGGTACTAAAATATACAAGATAGATCTGGTATTTTCAGTTGTAATTACCAACTAGGCTGTAAGAAAAAGTTGGAACATCATTGATAACAGGCCTTCTGCAAGTATGAAAATGTCAACGCATCCTTTAAACTTAACTAAAATAATAGATTTCATCTCCGTTTTCAAATCTATTTCTAACTTTAAACTTAACAATTCCAAAAGAAACAAAACTAGTACCCCGTTATATCTAAAACCGTAAATGACATAATATTCTGTTGAATGGATTCTTTACATCTAATTAGTGTGCCATCCTCATACCTCACTGTATCCGATTGATTATTCACTTTCCGTCTTGGCACTGGTTCAATTTTCGGTTATAATTCTAGTTTGTTTTGTTGTCGTGTTCTTCAAACACCAAAATAGTGTTGAAGACAGGTACAAGTCTAATTACATTACTATGACTTGATATATAATTTTTTTGTTTTTATTATTGTTTTGTTCTAAGTTTCTATTTTGATGACTTGTTCGTTCAACTGCGAACAGTGCCTTTAAAATCTATAGAATCTATAGTATAGTAAGTAATGATCTTTTCTTGTAATTGATAACAACGGTAATCTCACAATTACTTACTCTTATTGTCTTACGTATCTGAATTAGTTTACTATATTAACGTTCTTATCAATTAAAACTTATTTTTTGGGCAACTTGATTTGTTTCTGATTTATTCAGTGGACTTACTTAACACCTAGAGGAATTACAATTTAATTTTGTCTTCAATTTTGTGTTAACATTTATGCTTAATCTTAATTAAGATACGTAATTGTGAAAGTGTTTGACAACTTACCAGGAACTACTAGTACTTCAGGATTTACCTAAATAAACGCATTTCTTTTATGTCTAAAAGAATAAAATAAGTTAGAATATAAAGTTACGTAAAGCGTTAATAAAGTTACCATTTGGATCAGCTAGGCGTCCACAATGTCGAAAGTTCCTGAGCCAGCCAACAAACCTAGAAACAGGCTATTATCTCACTAACACTTAAAGATAAAGTAGGGTCCTAATGGGAAGAGACGGAGTAAATAAATGAAACTTAGCTTCTGCGTTCACTTTGGGAGACAACAACACATATAACGCTTATGTCGTAGTCAGGTCGGAAAAAAAAAACTATTGCTCCAAAGTCTACAAAATTTTGATTTGTGAAACTTTGAATTTATGGAAATAGTAAGTAATGTTGCTTGAGAGGATTGTAAAATTGGTTAAGAACGTATTATGTAAGTCTAAAATGGTACAGATTACAATAATTATGTACTTAAGTAAATGCAAATATTAAAAAAGCTCCGATTAAATACGACTTAGTTAATTAATGTTAAAATTGGGTAAACTTAAACTAAAATAAAATTCGGTGTTTTTTCAAATTTTATATTTGAAAATGCTGCAAGTGATTTTACTTACCAAATTATCAATCGATTTCGCATAGAAAACGCCTGAAATAAAACTAGACTTTTCATAAAACGCCTACTTATTAATTCAGCTACACCACTTAACTCGTACGACAAGAGTCGAATTAATGTAGTCGTAACAAGCGAGAGTTTCGTGTTTTTCTCTGAAAAAGAAATGAAGGAAAACTTAGCGAGCAAACAAGGGCATTAGTTCAAGGTGCGTGTTGCTAATTGATACTGTTATAAGCATGTATAAGTTTGCTGATGATAATTAAGTTACAAGTATTGGTGTGGCATTAAATAAGTTAAATTGTTTGTTTGTGTTTTAAGAATCTGTTTAAGTCAAAATCAAAAAACATTTATTGATGTAGGTATCAATGATACTCTCATGCATGTGATTTTTTTTAATCTACCCTCGTTTCATAAAGGTGCTTTAATATGGAGGAGAAGTAAGGCGAAATAAACTCCTCCGCACATCTTTTTTTTGTTTTGGTTCTTTACTCCAAAACCATGTTTATATCGCCCAATAATATTATAAACAGTTATATAACATGGTATTAGCCCTCGAAAAAGATTCGCGAATAAATTAATTACGCAGTTTTTTTTACTTTTAAAGATAGTAAAACAATGCCAGAGTAAAAGTTGTTCAATATAATGAGCATTAAATTACCTACTTACTAGTCAACAGTTACTATTTTATAAAGCTTTTCTTTTTCATGCCATAGCAAAAACAAAGGCAAGGCCAGATATCAATTAAAGTATTGTTTGCTAGGTTTCTGATGTTCTTGTTTGTCACGGGGTAAATAATGTGAGTGTTTGAGTACGCCAGCAAAAAACAAGGACATTAATTCTAGTTCTGAGTAACCTAACCTAATTGTACTTTTTATTCGTGAAGGACAAAATGTACTCGTAATACTTACTTGGGTTTTTGGAAACAGTAAACAATTTCGAATGTTAGTTTTGTATTGTTACTTTTTTTTGATAGTATAGATCAGTTTTGGATAATGGTCGAAAATAACTAAGCTAAGTTAAAATAAATTTCATAATAATATTTGTAATTTCTCTTCTGATAAATTGTTTGTGTACATCTAAGATTTTGGTAATTGTTTTTTAATTTATTTCTTAGTGATCAAATTAGAGTGAATTATTTTTCTCGTTCATTTCACGATAATGGCATAACATAGTTTTGATTTTTTCTTTTCATGTATTACAAATTTATAATACAATGGTATCAAATTGCTTGTCTATAATAATTAGAATAGCTTGTGTGCCATATAATTGGCTTGGCATCTTGGCACTTTGAAACGCCTAATTAACAATTTTACGTTTTATTTTCCACGCTACTCTAGGACTGAGTCACCGCACGTCGTACGCAAATTTTTATTTAAAAGCATTAAAATAGCTTTTGAAGACTCATAAAATTTCGCATGAATACTTTGTCTCCGTAGTACTTTACTATAAATATCTCATTTATGAATCATGTCTAATCAGACTTTTTAGTTTTTTGTATCGATTTTCAGTCCAGTTTTCTTCACGAAATGTGGAGTATGTAATAAAAGTGTAAAAAGTAAAAATCATTCTGTTAATAAAAAATCCTGTTCATAGTTTGGGTTTACGTGTTTGTCTGTGTGTTTTCTACGGCATACACAACACATGGAACCCTATTATGAAAAGTGTGTAGCTTTATTTATGTAGTATTTTGAGTTTAGCGAAATTATGTTCCTGTGTGGTAATTATACAGAGTTCAATAGCCCTCATGTCTCGTATAGCATGAATCATTGGTTATGTAAACGATGTATTCCTATTACAGTATACATTTACTCAATAACATTGGCTTTGAACCGAATAATATGACGTAATGTAGGTAATTGTGTCGATAATAACATTTTGTGTCTATGAATAAAGTGAAGTTGTTAAACTTTTTTTTAACTGTCTTTTAATACATGAGCTTTATTGTCCAATATAATCATCATCATTTCTTTGGCGTACTTTATGGCTGAAACAGCTTGGTAATTTTTTTTTTAAGTAAATGATTATAAATTAGTTTTCCATAGTCGACTTGAATCTTTTATAGTTTCACCATGTCCTTAAAAAGTTTATAGACCGAAGACCATTTTAAACTTTGCTTAAATACACCTTGTATATAAATTCAAGATGGGACCGATCCTCTTAACAAATACTCAAATTACAACCCTAACTTTTTAGCCGAAATATAATATTATCTAGTATAAACCTGTACTATGAACTTGTTTATCGGTTAGCCGGTTAAGTATAAACTTCTAGTTAATCGTCAGTATGATTTATGGTTTCGCAGAATGGTACGTTTCCGCTAAATAATGAGAATTCCCGGGTTAGGAAATTGACGGTGATTTATATAAATGTAACAATGTCGAGATTTAAATGTTCATCTAATTTAAATGTGCATGTCGTATATAATCGTAGTTGAGTTAGACAGGCTTATGAGTTACGTAATAACTAATGACTATGGAATTAATAAGTGTCTGTATATTATGTTATTTTTCTACTTACCTACATATGTGTTGACGTGATTTGCTACCATACGGGGGCAATCGTAAAATCAAAAGATATAATCGAATAAAATCAGGGGACACAGTTTGGCGTTGTAATTTCGAATCTATCGTCTACATCCAAAATTAAAGTTAAAGAAGTATCATAGAATTAGTTACAATAAGCGAGGACAGTAAATACATAAATAAAAGTATTTTATTAAAAAACCTGTAACAAACGTATTCACGTACAACACTCAGCCGTGTCCATGACACAATATATCCAATCTTTTAATATTTTTTTCTTATAGATCCGAGTACAGCAGGAACTTTCATAGCATTTTATAAGTGGGTGCCTTTTATTTAGATTCAAAGCTCGTGAAACTGTACATCGCATAATTATGCGCCGACATTGATAATAATAATGATTGTGAATTCAATAACATTTGTGTCGCGACATTGAATGATAATGACACCAATTCCCCGCGGTCGATATACATCGGCATAGCCATATTTTGTGTTATACATTTCATTTAACGTATTTTCATTTTCATATTGGTATCCGTTTATAATGATATCGAAGGGAATTGACAAATACGTCATATTAATCGGACGTCATAGAAAGCGATTTTTGAAAAAAAAAACAACCTTTAAATTAAATACATTACGTATTCTTATAAAGAAACAGCATAATTACATCAACATAAATATTGCACGTAATAATTACGATACATGATATTCTATTTATTTAGTTTGTCTATATATTTAGTATACTATATAGTATACTAAATATATCCAAATCTGGATATCTTAAAGATGTACCGCTCGTCTATTATGTTATCATTTAAATTTCTACCTCGCAGGGAATCGAACCCAGTCCAGCACGATAACAATAAGAGTTTTCCTACCTTACACTACTTTTCCTCGTGGTATTTTTCTCATCTAGACACGAAGCAGTCTCAGTAATGAAGTTATATTAAATCTCAGATGGACGGCAAAGCTCGAGAAAAAGAGTGGCAAATTGCACCGTAAATACAGAGCGATGAAATATACTGTAGAATTTGTTAGCGGGTCTCCCTGGAAAACTTTTAATCCGAGCATGAATACCACTGTATTTTTCCTGCTCTATCAAAATATATTCTTGTAGATAGCATATTTTTCGAGATGATATTGAATGAGATGAGAAAACGAGTGGCAATTCAAAAGTGAATTCGGGACGCGGGAACCACTCGAAATAGGATTTTTATTTATTTATGTTTGAGACCCACTCTTAATTAGTACTCGTGAGAATATGTGTTTTTCTATAAGAGAAATGAGTGGAGTCGAGTTTCCGCAGTTTTAATTGCAATGCTTGAAAAAGTTGTGCATAAAAATGTAAAAACTAGCGTGTTAGTGTCACAAGAGGTTTTTAATTTGTTTTTTTTAATCTTTAAGCAAATTGGAACTCTTTTTTCTACATTATTAAAATTAAAATTATTATTTCTTATTTGTCTTGTGTAATACAAGGCGATGACAATATTTATAGCCCATCGTCATAATAATAAATTAATAAATTTGATTGCAATGATTAAGTACTTACCTACTTCTATTCATCCAAAACGTAGTTAAAATCTGTCACTATAATTTATACTAATATATGAAGCTGAAGAGTTTGTTTGTTTGTTTAAAGGCGCTAATCTCAGGAACTACTGGACCGATTAGAAAAATTCTTTTAGTGTAAGATAGTCCATTAACCGAGGAAACTTAAAGGCTATATAACATCACGCTATGATGAATAGGAGGGGAGCAGCAAAAAAAAATATTCCGGAAACGGGAAAATTACGCGGGCGGAGCCGCTGGCGACTTCTAGTGTTTTAAAATGACTTAACCAGTTATTTTGTTCCAGGTGTGTCCCACAGTCGATCCTACGTGCTCTTCCGCCTGGGCAGACGTGTGTCGGCGCCAGTACGTCAGTTCGCCGAGTCCGGGAGATCTGACACCCTGGGCTCTGGCCCCGGGACCATGGACGTGTTCGGAGCGCCACCTATCGGGCAAGGCGCTGGTCGGACTGAAGCAGAGTTCTTCGTTGACGGCAATCATTCTAGGGTAAGTGGGTTGGTTACTAGTAGTGACTAGTTCTCGTGTGAGTCAGCGAAATTGATTCTAATTGCTCTTGTAGTATTGAGTTTAATTGAATAACGATGAAGAAAGACGTTGATCTCTACCCTTGTATTTTGTAGAACTTACTTTAGAAATTATACATTGCATAAAAAAATTACTTAATTTCTTGGTTCTGAAGACTCAGTCTATACATTTTTTGGTCTGACATATTTTATGAATAAAAAAAATAAAAACTATTTTCATTGTTGCCTCTTTGTTGAAATGTTATAAACAAGTCTGCTGTTATAACGTTTTACAGTATACTGCAAAAACCAAGTATAAAATAAAAGATACGGTAAAGCAAAGTAAAATAAATATTCTGAATTAATGGTCCCATTGTGTACTCTCCGCGAAATGAAAATGAGAATTGTAAAGCTTCAGCACTTTAAATAATGAATACGAAAAATATGTCATATCTGAGGGAATAAATGAGGTTATTTCACTCATCGGAAACCTATTGCCACACCACAGCTGTGCTCCTATTAGCTTTGAAAGGGGTTAACCTGTCTTTCTTCATTCATAACTGGCAAACCTGGAGTACCGTACACTGATCTTCAGGAATCGAACCTAGAACTTATTGAATAATAGGCTGCCGTGGTAATTAATTGAGGTCGTCTAGCATAGAAAAACATCTAGAAATTTTGTCACTTACATCCTTGGTTACTTAAGTAACTCTTCATAAGAATCGACCTGGAAATGTCTTGATCCGCGTTCAAGCCAATCGACGACCATTTGACCTTTTGAAATTGGTTTAATTTTTTTAAATTATAATTTTATTAAACTTTATTTTAACACTTATAAATAGTTCTACTTAATTTTTTTTTTTGTAATAATCATCGTGAAGGCTTGGGACATCTCTCTGTAACTATCTTATTTCAAACACTAATTGATGGTTCGAAACAACGGCCGAAGGAAACAAGCTATAACGTCTTCGAATGTATAGAGTTTAACTCTCTAGTTAAAATATAAAAGTAGGTAGACTCTAGTTAGTCTAGAGCAGTGATAGCCTAGTGGTTTGATGGTTGGTCTCCCTTTCAGAAGTTCCTGGGTTCAAAGCCTACGGCACGCACCTCTAATTTAATAAGTGCGTACTTATAAGGTACTAGTTATCACTTGCTACAGTGAAGGATAACATTATGAGGAAACCTACACACCTGAGAGTTCTCCATAAATTTCTCAAGGGTGTGTGAAGTCTGCCAATCCGCACTAGGCCAGCGTGGTGGACTATCGCCTGTACCCCTCACATTGTGAGTGTCTCCGAGCCCAGCAGTGGGACAGTTAAGGGTTGCTATGATTATGATGAGTTTCTAGTTGGAAGATCATATTTGAATTTCATCTACAACATATTTAACATTATATTTTGGTATTAAGGAACAATAACAAAACGCCTTTTCATTTATAGAATCTATTTTTATTATTTCGACTTTTGGGGGACGCCTTTAGTGATATTGATGACAATAAACCACACTGTCTATTAAGCGTCATAAGACTTGTCTATTCACTCGGTGGATATTTGCATGGGTGTCGCGAAGTGGGGACAGAGGGGGTAGATGGGGGGTGACGAAAATAGAGCTTCAAATATATGTACTTGCTTACTTGCGTACTTATATTTCCAAAAATCCATTTGTTTACAAGATATTTACAGATAAACCTGGCTATTATTTTCCTTTTTTCTGTCTATCTGTCGCCTTTTGGGCTATTCCTTTCCTCTTCGAGATTGGCCAGCGACAACCATTGATATTTCAATAAAGAATCCTCCATGAAATTTCAAATCATATAATTCTCAGAAAACCGTCATTAATTTTGACAAAAATTTCGGTACCCACATCAAAAATACAAAAAATTAGAAAGCTTTTACGTCAATATCAAAACTTGAAACGGATTTATTGAAGGCTTAAGCCGGTCGATTGAAAATTGTATTTATATTTAGTTGCTCTCAGTAACAACCTGCCTAAAGGCTCAAGTCCCCTCTCCGGAAATATCGTATTTCGACATTAATTGATGGTCCGAAGCAAACAGCAATTACGAACATCGGCCGATGCGGACAAATAAAACCGTGGTCGATTCAAATCGAGTAATAAAAGGAGAATTTATCGCAACAGTCGACCAACGTTTTATTGCCAGTTAAGACTAATTTCAGTTGTTTACTGTTTAACAGCCCACTTTTAATTTGAGTTCGTTTGTTGGTGTTTACGTGTGTCAGTTTTGAGTTCAGTTTGATTAAACTCGTAATATTCGCCTGTTTGATTGAAGTGCCCATTTATTACCATGAATCCCGTTTATTGAGCCATTTGGAGAAATCGTTGATGCGTGTCGGCGTATGCAGTTAATAGAAATGTCAATTGGCTCGTGAATTAATATACGAGTATGACTGTACCTACTGGTAGTGATTATTTCTGATAGTAATGATATTGCACAAAAGTTTTTATTAATCAATTTCTGTTCGATGATTAACAACTGAATTCAGTAGCAACAATTACAAATCAACATTTATTCCTCGAATTCTTCAATCTTTTTAGGTTTCGAATATTAAAATTTTCTTGAAAGTATAATAAAACTACTATGAAAATTAATAAAGCTGCTCAATAGCCTGGCATTATGGCACTTGTAGATTATGTCAAAAGGAATACACATTGTTCTGATAGACAGTTTACTGTTTGTCCTATTGGCCTTTACAGCTTTACGCGTACAGAAAGGATATTTATAAGTCAATTATATTAACCAATTCCGAGAGGCATATTTATAAACACATTTTTCAAAGCAAACTAATGTGAATATTCATCTACTTTACAACAGTATATATTACGATGCTAATCTTATTCGAAAATAATTCTCAACAAAAGAAATAAGAAAGCAATAGAAACACAAAAGTGAATTAAGAATGACAGACGATCTCCGCGAACATTTTTATCTGTTCGTGACGTGCCTTGTCACGATAAATATATTCTAAGCGCCGTATGCCGCGGCGTTTAAGACGTTCGTTCACGAAGAAAATAATATCCCATAGTTATAGGTTCGTAGTGTATATAAAAGTATTTGAACTTATGTAGATAAATCGATTGGAGTGCTTATAGGACGGTGGATTACGTCGATCCTAAGTTTAATAACTGTGGGCGGGGTCGGAAAGTGGATAGATCGCTACTGACAAAGTATTTCAAGTATTTACGTGCTTTAGAGGTCACATTACAATTACGTGTTGTTATTCCTTTTTTTATAAAGATGTGCAGGGGAGTTTCTTTCCCCTTTCTTCTCCTCATTAAAACACCTTTACGAAATGGGGTTAGATTAATAAAAAATAACGTGCATAAGTGTATCTTTGATACCTACTATCTAACCTACATGAATAACATTAAGCTGTGAATCCTGGTTGTTATCGTTAGGTGACAGTCGTCAAACCGCTTCGGAAGTTTTACTTACCCCTCTGCCAAAACACACTGGAACAGCGTGGTGGAGTATGCTCTAGGCCTCCTCAGTTATGAGGAGAAACTAGAGCTGTAGTACTCTGTCGCGGGCCGTTAATGGGTTGAGACCAATGTAAATGGATAGACATTATTGAATTTTTTTAAAGTTACTTTGTATAGATTGTTAAGATATAGACCGCAATAGAATTATTATATATGCCACTCTAATGGTACTTTGAAATACTATAAGTTAACAGTGGAATAGAAAAACAGTTGAAACTATTACTTTTTTATTTTAGCAGGCATTTTTTTCTTCTTATAGCACACGAGTAGTTATGCTTATTGTTATGTAGCGATACTGACGTTAAATCAAATTAAAAACTATGCTGTTCTTTTAAATTATTAATGCCGTCACAATTTGTAAGCGGATATTAAGGGACTTATAAATAAAATTAATAACGCGATCGAAATCTAGGGCGAAAATATCTAAAATAAAAATAACTGAATATGGGGCAGCTATTCTGGCTTCAGAGTAGCGACACTAAATAAGTCTGCTACGTCATAAATTAACCTATTTTATTAAATCTTTGGACCTAATTGAAGTTGATGGAATTTTCCCCGTTAAATTAATGAAATGGGTTTCCGTAATACCAGAAATTGAAAAGGAATGAAAACGATAGTTTTCTTTAGTAATAGTAATTGCATTTGGATGTTAAACGTCTTTTTATAGGTACTTTCAGCATAATAAAATTCTTAGTGAGGTAATCGGATTCAGGCAGTCAAATTAAGAGGAGAATTTTCGTTGAATTTCTATTCAATTTTTCCTGAAATAAACTACTTATTCGGTATGTAGAAAAACGGCTTAAGAAAGAAAACGGGGAAAATTTTTGGTATTAGTGTTTTTTTTTCCACTCATAAAAAGTCTGACTTTATAACTATGAGTAACTTACCTAAATTACCCAACTTGACAAGTTTCATAGTTACGTACTTAATGAACAGATGCACATACATACATTTACACATAAAGTCCAAAATCCCTTGTATACAAATATTATAACACAGTTGTAATCAAGTAAAAAGTTATAATAATACCATAAAAGAGAACAAGAGTACGAAATTACGGGTATAATACCTCGTTTAGTAGCTATGCAAGATATTTTTACCCTGCCCTCATTGCAAGGCAGATGTTTACCGGAACTACTCGATGATAAAAACAGGCCTACCGTCACTAATCTCCAACGAGCAACTTTCCACATGGAGTCCTCGTGTAAAAATAAATGTATTTTTTTTGCTTTGTTCATAATATGCAGCCAAGTTGGATGGTAAACGAAGCTGGATTGTTCGGATGCTTTATAATGGATAGAAATATATTGTTAAGTGTTATAGTTGGATTCAAACTACATAGAAATTGCTTGCTTTTTCAGTTTGCGATTTAATAAAATTGCTATACAATTCACATGTTAAATCAAATTTTAAAATGATCTCTCAGATTTCGTATTAGTTTCAATCAAAATCAACTCTATTATACAAGTTCGCCTACAGTACAATTTGTATAGGCGTCATTAAATACAAAATGCATTTGTATTTTATAGCTATCAGGATTTAACGTAACAATACACTCGCCGATAAATTTTAATTCGCACGTATTTTGTTTGCATTTTATTCATAAACTCTCTTTTATGTGCGATGGAAAAAAAAACAAATGTAGGTAATGCACGATTGCATAGTTGTTTTATTGGTTCCAATTTTTGAAAAGTGGAAATTCACTTATAGTTCTATTTGCAGTCTGTATCATTCAGAGTGAATATGGCTACTGCAGGATTTTTTACCCGAGTACTCCAGAACGTTATATTTTCAACGTATGCGTGTGAGTTTGTGTCTGTGTGTTTGTGTATGTATGTATGTCCATCATTAGAATGATGTAGGCTATATATTTCTTTATAACAACATCTAATTTTTTTATCCTTGCTGTGATTTAATAAATTGAAGTTTTTAATTAAGGAAGTATCTGAATTTATGTTGAAATTTGGACGGTAAATAACTTCGCTGATAGGAAATGATTCCGAGAATTTTTATTGTAAACTATATTCTTTCGTATTTCGTAATTCCCGATCTCATTTGGTTGAGTTTTTCGTAGAATATGACAATATTCGAAGGTTTATTATTTCCTTCACTTAACAACTACAAGTTGTATATCTGACCCAGCTATCCATGGAAGCCGGAGCTTATAAATATTGTTACAAAGCACATTTTTATGAACAACCAAAAATAGTTCCCACTCCATTAATCAGGATTGTGACCTCGGTAAGTCAACGAGCGGTTCATTTCTTATTATAATACGCGGGTCCTTTGGCCCTGACAGGTATCGTCCACAAAGATCGCGGTTATTTATCAACATAACGTGGAAATTAATTATGTAGTGTGGAGTATCAGGAAATTTAAAACAAGTGGAAATAAAGGGCAGTAATTAATCAAAATAACAGGAATCGAAAATTTGACAAATCATGATAAAATTATCCAAACTCAGCTTGTACTGGCATAGCCTTAACCCATTGATGGTCTACTACAAAGCCCGGGATTTTACTCATAGGCTTGAAGCATACTTCACCATGATGCTTCAGTAAACCTATAAAAAATAATTTAATCTGTCACCTAAATAATCTTGTAAACCTGGGTATCAAACCTAAGACTCCTCGGGTTGTATCTAGTAACCAACTAGGTGACATGCAAACAAAAGGTACCTAATCAAGAGTTGTCATTGAATTCATTCTGTATTTTATTCCATTGTTCCAGGTCTCAGTAATGGCACGAATGATCCCTTCCCCAGACTGGTTTATAGGAGTAGACAGTTTTGATCTCTGTGTGGACGGAAACTGGATCGACAGCATTACTATAGAGGTGAGTTTGAAATTCAAAACAAGAACTAAAATACGCCTATCATACTCAATAAATATTATGTGACTGACAGACACGCTACAGCCTAAACAGGTAGGCCTAGAAGCATGAAACTTGGCACAGAGGTTCCTTATACATTGTAGGGTAGCACTAGAACGGATTTTTATAAATTCACACTGTAAAGGTCAAATAGGAGATGAAACGTTGTTAAAAACTTCGCCAATGTTAAAAAAATTAAATTTCCGTCTTTCACGTATGAAGAGACATTTATATAGATACGGCCCAGAGCGCTTAAAACATGCGTTTGTATTGAGGTAAACGCGCGAGGTTATTGCGTTCAAAACTTGTTCTACACGTATAATAATAATAATAAACGCTAACACACTCATACCCTCGCAGTAGGATTCCCTGTATCACGGGTGGCATGGACAACACAAATAACATCACTAACACCCATGACGCGAGAACAAAACATTTATCTGTCATATAAATATCTGCCCCGACCGGGAATCGAACTTAGGACCCCTCGCTTCGCAGGTCACTGCCAACTAGGCTACAGGGTCGTCCCGCATGGAAAGACACTTCATATTATACAGGCTCTAAATCCGTGCAATACTAAAACTGCAAGTGCTTTCAACAGGTGGATCCTCTGGATGCAGGCACAGACAATGGCTTCACGTTCACAGCGCCCAACTGGCCCACTGCGCCCCAGGGTGTGGCTTACCGCATCACATCGAAGTATCCTTCACACCCTGCCGGGTCCTTCTTCTATCCACACTTGAGAAGACTGCCGCCCATAGCAACGTTTCAATTCATCAAGGTAAGAGTATCCACAACAATTAACAAGAGTTACACAAACATTACGAAAGCGTTATGTGAGTGTTACGCAAGCGTTACGAGTGTGTTACACAAGCGTTATGCAAACATTACGAAAGCGTTATGCAACATTACACAAGCGTTATGCAAGCATTATGTAAGCGTTACGCACACATTACGAAAGCGTTATGTGAGTGTTACGCAAGCGTTACGAGCGCGTTACACAAGTTATTAACGCGTGAAAAGACTTTGGACCCCTTTTATGTATGGAATTAAAAATTTAAGTTTATATTAGGAAAAAGTGCAGAGAGCAAAACTTTTTATGTATATCTGTTGTTTATTTAATTTACATTTAATTTAGGAAATAAAGCACAAATTACCACCGTACTTTTGTAACATAGACATCACACACCTTTCACACGTAAAGCTGACAGTTGACGTTAACTTTTTCATCTGTCAGTCAGCGACATCAAACGACCGTATAGTTTATTTTTTAAATAATTAGTTAGTCGAATTTCGACTGTAGAATGGATTACCTAGTACAATAGAGTTTATTGTAATTAAAATTAAGTGCGGTATATTTAGACTGATAATTTCCTCACATTGTTTCAAAATAAACGAAACTATTAAGTTCCTAGATGTCCATTGAAGTCAAGATTGCTAAACTATGCTGGTATTTCGAGCGTAAACTTCAGTCTAAACAGACCAGCAATCCCTACATACAACTTAAACTTTGGCCCCCGCAGTAGCGTCTCTTGATCTTTGTAAAGTTCCCACGTAAGTTGTTTATGTTCCAGACTTTTAAAAGTTTTATCTCAAAACTTTTTCAGTTCAAGATTCCCATAAAGCTTTAGTTCGAAAACAATTTTCTTATTATAACTACTCGTATCTGCTCGTAAATAAACTAGTAGTCTTTCATTGTTATTCAATATAAATATTACTTATAATGATAGATTTGAAGGTAGAATTTAAAAAGTCAATGTTGTTTTGGCTGTAATTATGAATATAGAAATATTTAAAGTTGAACAATACAATAGGATCGTAGTACCTTTGTCGACCAAAGCAAAAGAGGAAAAGACAGGAAAGAAACCCTTTTATCCGTTCATAATATAAACTGGTACTTATTCAGTACACACCACAATAAGTAAAGCTAATAAAGACAGCGGCAGCGTAGTAAAGGCGAAACTTCTAAATACTATTTTTCAAAGCTCAATAATAATGTTTGTTCTAGCTCCGCGAGTACGAACTCTCCGAAGTGTTTCATCGAGACAGCGACGATCGAAGATACGACGTTCTTCAGTTGGACAAACTGAACCATAACTCCATTGATGTTCTGGATGGCAACAGGGCGTTATCCATCGCTGAGGAAGTGGAAAGAGCCGAACAAGCACCACGAATCTTCGCTGATGGATCCTTAACAACGCCAGATGGAGCATACTCTTATTATTCTCTGTAAGTTAAGCCTCAAAACCGGTTATTTTTAAGTGGTGATTAATAAAATTTTCATGATTAAATCTAGATCTAAATCTTCTATGACAGATTGCAATTTAAAAAAAAGCTATGAAAATCCGTGCACTAGCATTTTTTATATTACTTGCAGACCCAATAAGTTTTGCTTCTTAAGGTAATCTATGCTTCGTCATAATTACGTAACTACATACTTTTATAGCGTTTTTAATTCATCAGCTACATATTTCAAAGAGGCAAAATATCTCAGAAATGAATGGAGCTTAAGATTGGCGTACTACAGGGCAGCATTCTAAATTCCATATTGTTTTCTTTATTTATCAACTTCATCTTACTACTCCTAAGTCTAGGTAATAATTTCCAACAATGATTGAAGCACATATTAATATGAGGAACTCATTATCGACCAGGATAAACAACACAGCAAGCACAACAGAGGAACCCCGTTCTGCGAATGAGTTACCAACATCAGGTCCGACTGCTAGCGAGCGATCAGCTCTGAGAAGTCTGGCGCGCCGGTATCGGGCCCGACGACGGCGCAAGCTCCGCGCTGATAACACCGACCCTGCTGAGAGGAGGAAGCGAAAAAGAGCAAGTGAGTAGAAACTTGAGAAATTTCACTTGGCATTGGTAGTAAAAACACCTTTATTAGTAGTTCATTTCATAGTAAGTGTCCTAAATCTTTCGTTGTCCTTAACGTCGTTGGTATATTTTGAAATCCCTAACAAAATGAATCTTATTTCTTAGGAATTCAAAATATGATTGTATGTATGATTTAATACCTTATTTCTTAGGAATTCAAAATATGATTGTATTTATGATTTAATAACTCATATTTGCACTTAGAAAGTTGAGAAATTTGCAATTGACTCACAGGAAATATGAAGAGTTTTAGACACCTGAAATCTCATCAGTAAACGAATATTAAACATCATGGACAATACTGTACTTGATGAATTACAAAATTTAGTACCAGTGGAAAATTGAAGCGAAATGAATAAAGCTAACGTTATGTATTTTATCATTCAGGGCTACTAGACTGCAGAGTATCGGATTGGGGAGAGTGGAGCCCTTGCCACAGTGAAGGTGGCTGCGTCGGCTCAGCATTACGTACACGCAGAATAATTCGACGCCAGAGAACCGGAGGCAATCCCTGTCCACCCACAGTGCAATCGCGATGGTGCGCTACCAACTGCTCGGCAGCACAGCCGAATGAAGACTGGCATAATAACCTCACGTAACTTCTGAGTTACAAATTGGAACACATTGGTTCCATTTTCAAAATGACAATCCTTTTTTAAAACCGCTTCTAAGTGGCCATTGTTACGCAAATCGCACTTTCGTTCTTTACTTTCATCTGTGTCTGTCCGTCCAAATGTATTTCTTTGTTTCGTATCCAATTTAGTTCGAGTGCATTCGATTTTAGTTCATTGTAAATTCTTGGTGTGTAAAAGCCATAGTTGGTTCGATTCGGTGTAAAAATTTAGTGAATTCGTCGATTTGAGGTTGATAGACGTTTGTTGTGTTTGCTGTATTTACAAAAGCTTTCTCAGC
Source organism: Lerema accius (assembly GCA_001278395.1). Lineage (NCBI taxonomy): Eukaryota > Metazoa > Arthropoda > Insecta > Lepidoptera > Hesperiidae > Lerema > Lerema accius. The sequence continues at coordinate 30,713 of LGAG01000809.1, forward strand.
GTTTTCTCTTGTTTACAAATTGTTGTTAGAAACAATTTTAATGTACGTGACGACACAAGTCATTGTAGCATGTATTGAACTTTTGTTACCCACCACAGTACCTATTTAGAAAGATTTCTTCATGTAATCATCGTATTCTATAAACATTTACTTAGTTATTTTTCCAAAGCTAGAATGTAGCTGTTTATTTTCACAATTATCCGCTCGAGTACAAAATGGAGAATGAACGTGTCTTATGCTCGATTATCTTATAAATAATATTCGTTATTTAAATATATTTAATGGAAACTCTTAATATATTATTTCTCATTATTTTCCGATAACCACGACTTAAAGTAAAGTAATGGAAATAATGTGAATATCGTTAATTTTTAGTAATGAAATCTTGAGGTTCTAACACTTTACTGTTACCTTTATACGTCATTAAAAATTCTCCGAAGAATATTTGAGGAGTAGTGAGTCATGTGTGAATGGACCATTAATTTCATTATCAACAAGATATTCAAACGTTATATCAGTATATTTCAACTTTGCCTTTTTCTATTTAAGCTGCTCTTGAATAGTTTTAGCGGCTAGATTTATAGAACACTAAACCAATAGTCCGCAATTAGTCAATTAGACACGAATAAATTGAAATACATATCGCTTAAATCTTGAAACTTGTGACGGTAACTCAATAAATCGTAGATAGTTAGCGGGCGTAAAGAAATCCAAAGATACAGCTTTTATTTTTCATACATGTAAGTGTAAAGTAAGATAGATAAGTCTGTATTTAGTGTAAGTTATGATAGAACAAAGCCTTCTGTGAGATTGTACTTCTAAAAACCTTTCTTTTTTTCAATAAATGCACTGTTGTCCTTTTAGGGCTGTCACATTGTGCATCATAGACAATGTGAGAACAGAAACAATAGTTTTTACACAAGTTAGTGATCGTAAATTTTACGACTTAAAGGAAGCCTTACATCTGAACTCTTGGTGCCAGATCTTCATTATGTGTTCGCTTTGTAATTAAAAATAAATGAAGTAGAAAAAAAAACTAATGGTTGTCTTCACTCTAGTGTTAACTCACCATAATGTTACTTCATGTTATCTTTAAAAATAAAACTTTTCGTTCATGTTACAGACAGGTTATCTTTATCTTTTAAGATTGAAAATGATTAAAACTTCGCTGAAACCTATGCCAAAGAAAAAGAAAAACGCTTGTTTCTAAAAATTAAAGATCTTTTGTAAGTATATTCGTACATTTTGTTGCATGAAAATTTTGAACATTTCTCAAGATCTGGGTCAAATTTTCTCGCTTAGTTTAATAGGATCCCACTTAACAAAGCTTTACGTAAGTGTACTCAAGCGATGCCCGTTAAATTTCAGCAAACAAGTGTTATGGTGAAAAAGTTAAGAAATGTACGAATATTATGAACTCAGCCGTTAGACAAAAGACTTTTCTGTTAGCGTTTACGCTAAACGATACCTTCCAAATATATGACAATGACATTAGGTGCGGAAGAATGAGTAAGTTTACTTGGGAGTTTGACGTATAATTTATTCTTCGATGTTACGTTGACGTTATGGTCTGTTTCTTAGATGTCTCTAATTATGTTGTTTATTTATTGTCACGAACGAAGCGACGCAGTTAAAATAGGCATGGAAGGACTAGATCGACTTTTCCCCTATTACAATGAGCGAATTTGTATAGTTTGTATCAGAATTATGACACTGAGTGACTTTTTATTTCCGTTTTCAGCACCTAATGTCGTTCCCTGTCATACATTTTAAAGTTATCGTGTATCGTAAACGCTAACATGGGTTTGTTATCTAAACCTTCAGTTTCTGTAGCATTTACTTAAAACACTTTGTCACGTCTAACAGTTTTAATTCTAAAGTTAAATTTGAAAGTGTAAAATAGAGCCAAAAATGTTTACCTTAGCGTAATAATTACTGAATATTTTTTACAATGTAAATTATTCTGATTTCAATAATAAAATACTATTAAAATACATTTTGGAATATTAATTCTCTACATCCTATTTACGATACTTAAAGTACACTGCACTCTTTTTTTAACTGTGGAAGGCTAGAGCATGTTCCACCACGTTGCTCTATTACAGGTTGGTTAGAAGTGAAGTTGGTTAGAGTTAATCGAAATGTCGAAAGTTTTAATGCCACTTAAGTCCTCGAAAATGACTTTACGACTACTATTTTGCTATAACATAATGGGGCTGATGGACAAAGAAACTTATACACTATTTTGGCATAGCCTTGCAGCGGTCAGCTGTCTTTCACGACAGTGACTTCAGATGACAGTTGTTGGAGTGAGAAGGTGACAATTCCAATAAAATGTATAGCCATGGAACCCTTTAAGTACAAATACTGAAGACTTCTAATGACGAAATATTTGGTTGCTCATCAGACGCCGCGATCGCAATTGGTTATATAAACACGCAAATGCCTTCATTATGAAGTTCTCCTTATTGCGTGTTTGTTAGGATCCTAACGTTAGTTATACGCCAACTTGTGTGTTCATTAACAGGCGTCTTCTGCTTAGATCATTTCGTATTCCTATACTGGCGACGAGTTACCTATTATGTTTGTTTTGTAAGATGAGCGAGCGTGAAACTCGATAAAAGCATGTGATAATAGTAACAATGTTGTTATAATCTAGTAGTGGACCCGCTCTCGCTTCGCTTCGGTAAACCTATGCTGAAACGAAGGTAAAAAAGTAGCCTATTTACATATTACATAAGCTATCTGCCAGTGAAAGTCCCGTCAAGATCGGTCTAGCCGTTTCAGAGATTAGCTGGGTCAAACAGACAGACGAAAATTTGAAAAAATGTTGTTTTATTGATGAAATTTTAAAAATGTGTATCTACTGTGTATACAAAAATTGCGTTACGTAATACTTGAAGGCTACCTATTGGAATTTAGTATTATAAATATTTTATGTTTTAAAAGCAAACATTAAGCCATAACACGTGATATAATGTCTCATTTAGCCGGTATTGGTGGCATTAAGTATGTTTTAATGTAATATCCTATTTTATAGTCTCGCAATGTGGATACTCGATTATAATTTAATTACCATGGTCATAACATTAGTGAGTAATATTCATAAATTAATTAGTAATTGCAATGATAGCCTAGTGGTTTGAACGTTGGTCTCTCAAACGAGAGGGTGGGTTCAAACCTGGGTTCAAACCCCACAGCACGTACTTACCTGTAATACAAAAAGTTATATGCGTATTACATACTAATTTTCACTTGCTACGGTAAAGGAAAACATCGTGAGGAGACCTGCACACCTGAGAGTTCTCCACTAAGTTCTCAAAAAGGTGTGTGAAGTCTGCCAATCCGCACTTGGCCAGGCGTGGTGGACTATGGCCTGTACTCCTCACACTGCGAGACCCGAGCCCAGCAGTGGGACAGTTACAGGTTGCAATGATTATGATGATAAAGTATGTAATTCAAAGTATGATTACGCGGGATTACATATTAGTACCTACCTACATTAGTAGTTAAATTTTAGTTACTTGTGAGTGATGACAATATAAAAAAATCACATTAAATTAACAACACGTTTTAGTAAGCCAACGAGCTTGCAGTGCCACTATTCATGGATATTATAACAAACATAAAATAAGACTATAGAGAAGAGCCGGGAGTTTCTTTCCTCCGACTTTTTTTCCTACCTGCCCACACTAGCTTACTTAGGCTTAAGTATAATGTATCTGTTTCATAAAGCCGATGATATGATAGGTATCGTCTAACGAGACTTAAGGAACATTTTAGTCTAATGATGTATTTTACTTTTTATTTTTTATGATGTTAGATAGATTGTAAATTTTGATGTTTGTTAAGTGAGCTATTAGTTACTAAGACAGTACTACGGGGTAAAGTGAATCTTATTTCATGAAACTTACCTAAAGTTGATTTTGTATAGGATGATTATTTGCTTCTAAGTCGATGCTTTGTTTATCCAATTACCGGATAGTATTGAGAATGTGTTCATCAGGACCCTATTTGACATCGAATACAATATATTTATTCCTTATTTTTCGAGGTGTGAAATGTAATATTATCCACCTGTTGAATTCTGTGAGACCTTAACGTAGCTAGTAGCTTATCATAAAACAAATGAAGTGTTAAAATAAATTCAATGACTTCTTTTTGTTTTGTCCATTATTCAAAACTTTTCGATTCACTTGACATGAAAATGCGTCAGTTAACACACTAAAAATATAGCGAATAAACAAATTGATTTCAAATAAAGAACCTAATAGGTAACAAGTATTAAGTAGGGCGGTCGAAAATCGACCATAGCTCCTTATGTCAAATATATCGGATTATGCTGGGCTATGCTTGGCGCATAGCAATCCATCCTCATTCCAAATGTCTTTCCCGCCAATCCTATTTTCCTCTTTCTCCACGCTTGCTTTCATTTAACACTGGCCAGTAATTTAAGTTACCGAATAACCAATAGAATATTGGATCGAAAATGAACCTTACAATAAGTCAACGCACCATCTTAATAAGTCCCAACTGAGCAATTTTGCATTGACATTTTAGTCAAGTTTCTCTGACTGGCACGCCAAATGGCGTTTGTTACGTTGATAGAATCTCTAATTTCCTTCGCTCAAGTCAATACTAAATCGTTCGACATTTGTTCCAATATAACTAGATCAATACGAGCATTATTAAATATACGTATTTTGGAATGTGCACTTTAGTAATATTAAACCTTGTATGGCGTAAAAACACAACGTACTTATCAAAGGATAACGTTTCGAGGTACATTGCTAGACAGACAGTTACTCTATGACATAGGTCAAATTTAAAAAAAAAAAAAAATTACTCCATATTTTTATAAATTTTGTGGTCTGAGTACAAATCGAGAGATTTTTAACAACATTCTCGGAACAATTTCCCTAAATCCTCTTCTTTCTTTGAATTAAAAAAGAACAGCAAAGAAAACGAAGAAAATAGGCCGTCATGATGTTTCGCTAATTAAAAAAGTTATCAGCAAAACAGTTGTTTCGCTATTGCTGTAATTTTGCTCATAAAAAAGTTATTCCACGTCATCTCGAGACGTCATTACCAGGCTCAATTTCAAAACATCGGGTCAAAGTGACATTTGCAAAAGGTTTTTTCTAGACTACTTAATTGAAAGAGTCGGGCGTCTTTGCGAAATTGTTATGTGTAATTAGCATTCAGCTTAGTTGAAAAGAAAATAATTGTGAATAAAGAAAACAATTTTGTTATACCTAGTATTAATAAAATTTGATGTAACCAATGTTACAAGAATAGAGATGAATCTACAGCAACACTTCCTATAATCCATTAAGCGATGTTAAATGGACATACATGCATTGCATACTTATGTGCATACATGCAAAGTTACATACATACATACGGCTCAAAAAAAATACCCTTCTAGGCAGTCAACTAAAATAAGAAATGTAGGTATCACATACGCTTACATGCAATATATACTAAAATACCAGTAAGAAAATATTTTTTTGCTTCCTTAACCCTCCAACGACTCTACGTTAAAAGATAATAAAGTTCAAAATACAATAAAAATATTAAATTCAATACAAACAAAACAGACATATTAAACACAATGATACTTGAAAAAAGAATATTAGTACGTACTTAATTTTCATATTATTACTGTACGTTCAACGCATCCATAAGCTCCGGATGAACACGCAATGTGATCATTAACTCAGCGTCATAACGGCTATAATGGCGTGCTGTTTCCACAGGAAAAGTTGGAAAAAATGAGGATTTTTATTCCCTTGCGAGAGTATTTAGAGGCAGAGTTTTGTTTAGAACGATGCCTCGGAGACTACACCTGGGAGGTTAGCGAGCTTATTTCGAAACAACGTAGTTAATACACCTTTTAGGTGCTTTTAGCTTTCAGATTCAGGGTATTTTAATACTCCTGTTCTAATATCGCTCCCTCTCTCTTTAAACAAATAAAAACGCATGCACACGCTCGTTTGTTTTTAAGTTAACACACACTCTTATCCTTATAGTATTCCCAGTGTTGTGGGTGCCATGGACACTCCAGAAACACACGACCGTACACATTCTAATTGCCACACTACTGGGAATCGAACCCGGGACCTGAAGTCCGGCATGATAACCATTGCGCTACACCGATGGTTGCTTAGGTACATTGTACACTAATTACATACACTATCTATTGCACAGTAATTACATACACTATCTATACACAAGATAATGTTATTTTTATTTTTTCAATAGCTGAAATGAAGCATAGAATTTGCGTAAATATTTCAGTCAAACTTTCATCAAAACATTCTTGAAATCACTGTACCTGCCAAATCCAAAAT